>VYZQ01069723.1:0-12668 GCA_013400655.1 Mystacornis crossleyi
CAACCCCTTAACATCCTATGATTTGAATCAGCTCCGAGCCAGCCTTTCTCCTTTCAAAATTCAGAGCTCAGTGTGCAGGACAGCACCATCTCTCCCAGGAAGCGACACATTGGATTTCAGTTTGGTGAGACACCCAGGAAACTGAACACAAAGCCTGCCCTGCCACAAGCCTCAACTTTTTTATTTCCTCAGCTAGTCCTGCCATGCTTAGGCTGGCTTCCTCAGCTGCATGTCCCTCCACATGAGAGATTCCCACTGCACATATTCCCCTGCAAAGAAACCGTCACCAATCTTCACACACCACCCCGGACTGCTCTATCGCTGTACAACCCATCAAGGGAGGTGAAGGAGGGGGGTCAAAACTCTTGAGCTCAGGAAGAGATAACACAGGGCGCTAGAGATAAGAAGGAAGGAGGGAAATAACATTATGTGGAGTCAGCTTTGAGGGCATGGAGAGCAGAAGGAGCTTTGCTGAAGGAAAGGACTTAAAGAGTAAGAAATGTGGTCTAAAAAGGCAAAATAACGTAGAGTCTACTGCTGTGCTACACAGTGCTGGTAATGTTCTGGGAACCAGGAGCTGCCTCAGGTATCTTAGGCAGGGGAGAACAAAGCAAAGCTTCCAGTAGTACCTGACCTCCTGGAAAATGCATCTGAGCTGCTACTGAAGCTTGAGAAACATGAGTGAGACCTCCCAGTCACACCAGTGCAGAGAGTTTGCCTGAGTTTTAACACACCCAGTTGCATCTCACCAGCTTTCACTCGTGGTAGGCATACTCAAGATACACTGAGCCTATTAATTATCTAATGACTCACCAACTGAGGGGGAAAAAAAAAAGATACTCTTCCATATTTTTCTTACTTTGGTTTCTATTTAAGTAATTATAATACTTAATGCTAACAAAAAAAAAAGTGTCAGAGAAACATGATTTGGGGTTGAACAAAATTTCATTTTGGAAATTGCTACTGAACATTTGGCAAACAGCGAGTCAAGAACGTGGCTTGGATTGTACATTGCACCTCCCAGAGATGCAATAAAAGTGATTCACTCTTAAGATAAAATGGGGTCACCTGTACAGAAAAAACCCAGTTCACTCTAAGCAAAGGTTAAGTTTATATTCATAAAAGTAATGGGTAAACCTTGATATATAAGCAGTCTTCTAATATGAGAATAAACAAGAATAGTGTATGATTCTCACTGCTGGAGCTCAGTAGAAAGATTATTGACACTACTTGGTGAAGAGCAGAACTCCCACAGTGAAAGTAATGTATTGAGTCACTGCAAGTTGCTCTGTGCAGGTCTCTCTACAAACTCTGGGGATGGAGACACAACTGACAGAAGCATCTGGAGCACAAAGGGAGGCACAAACTTCCCAAATTACTTCCCCATGACATTTTATGCAGCAGTGACTGCTAGCAGCTTGCTGTACACATTCCTAGATGGCATATTTACCATGAACTCAAGGAGTTCCCAGTTCCTCTTTGAGCAGGATGATTCATGGAGAAATTCTCATGGGAGAGATTCTTCAGTTAGCAGCAGAAATCTTGGAGTCTCCTACTATGCTACAGATGCATGAGCCAGAATCCCACGCTGCTGTTTTTGAGTCTCAGATTAAAGAATGCTCACGTTTGCACCAAACCATTCTGACAGATGCAAATGCCCTTAAAACATCAAAGGACCTGGAAACACACTTGAAAGCTTGGCCTGGCCCAGCCTGCACAGTGGAACCACTTGTGAGCACAGCTGTTGTCACATTACCTGTACCCGTCCCGAGCACAGTTAAGCTACAGGCAGATAAGGATGAACAACATTCAGCAAACTGAACTGGGACAAACTGTCCTGCCCTGCAGAGAGGGCCTCCAAAGTTATCCTGTCTGATGCAAACACGTAATACAACCTCTTTCA
The DNA here is from genome assembly GCA_013400655.1 of Mystacornis crossleyi. Classification (NCBI taxonomy): domain Eukaryota; kingdom Metazoa; phylum Chordata; class Aves; order Passeriformes; family Timaliidae; genus Mystacornis; species Mystacornis crossleyi. The sequence goes on from VYZQ01069723.1 coordinate 1,904, forward strand.
CAGCCAGATCAAGTTCTACCTTGAAAATTGTCAGATTTCTGGTAGCTGTCAGAGCCTCACAGAAGATAAAGCTGGAACATTTTAGCAGTGTGGGATAACTGACAAGCTAAACACAGATATATAACCAGCCAGAAATACACTGGCAAAATCCTGCTTTTGTATCAATAGGTAAAGCACATCCTATGCAACTAAAAAAAAAAAACCGCTAAAATACCCATAAAACTGCCCTTGTGTATTATTCCATGGTAGTGACAGCACAATGTCCTCAGCCTTAACAACAGCACAAAACTGTGTCATGCTCTGGCTTCAATATTGTACCATCAATTGGAGAGAACAATAAAAAATGAGGTAACAACCACAACACCAAAATCACGCATTTATCCTCATGTTGTGCCCTCAGAATGCATATTTTCAGCCTTAGCTCCCCATAGCAGTTTTAATTACCTTATGACTCCAGCAATGAGATTTATTTGAAAAAGTGATGAGATTTGTATCATAACCAAAAATACCTGGCAATACAGTGATGCAGCCTTGTACTGAAAATTGCAGCTCAGAAAGAAAAAAAAAAATCCATCCAAAAGGGATCTAGGGATGTGTGTGGGAAAAACAGGTTTTGGTACAACCTTCCCCTAACCCAGCTTCTCAGGGAACAAACCATTTTTTTCTTGAAAATTTAATTGGTGTCCTTAGATCGAAGAAGCTACAACGAGACAAGTTTGCTATTGGAAGCAAAAAGTATCAGATCTAAATAAAATATTGTAAGAAATGTAAATGTGGGAAAGCACCAGCGGGGACCCCTTCCCTCTCCCTTGTGGAAAAATAGCTTCACACACCCAAAGCCACAGGAATTGTGTGGGTGCTGAATAGGAAGGTACTAATGCAAACACACGGAAAACTTGTTGTTACTCACGATCTAAGGCTTGTATGGCCAACTGGCACAGGTTTATTGTGCACATCACAACATTTTCTCTTTCTCACACAGTCCCACATCCTAGAATCATGTGGTTATGTGAGAGTTTTGGCTTACAATTAAGAAAAAAATGGATGTGTGGCCTTTAATGGGCATGGAAAAGGCCTGAAAAACTAAGTATGACTCAAAAATTAGATCTCACTGTCTGGGTTTATCTTAATTTCTTAATCCTAAACCTTAATTTATGACTAAAGAAAGGAAGGGCAACTCCCCCTTCCCTTTCTGCCTGATCCCTCTTTTTTAAAGGTTGGGACTGATGACAGTGCAAAATATTTAGGCCTGATACAGTGAGTTACATGAGCTTCCAGAAACTAAAAAAAGGGCAGTGAAATACACTGTGATATAACTGGGTTAACAAAAGTGAATGAGCAAATTTATAAGGCCTAATGTAGGTATTTGCAGATACTCTGCAAAGTTCATTTGTTTACATTCCATTCCTTAAAAAAAAAATTCCTTCTGCTGCTGACTGTACAAACTATCCAACACCACCTGGAATCAGATCTTAACAAATTTCAGCTAAGACTTCATGTGAAACCCTGAAAATCCAGAACAGACCAATTTATTATGCATCCAGCTTGCTGCCAACATCTCCCTCGTGCCAGTGCACATGTGACCACGTATGAGCCATCCCAGGGAGTTGTCGAGCTAAAAAAACCAACCCAGGAGCACAGTGATGTGAGCAGCCATAAAGGTGTGACACAGGAGAGAAGATAAGTAAGTAAAGGTGAATCTGACAGCTCCCTGCAGTAGCTGTATATAGAATCTGAGAAGGGTTTGCATTGGAAGGATCTCTAAAGCCCATCTCGTTCCAATCCCCTGCCATGGGCAGGGACACCTTCCACTATCCCAGGTTGCTCAGAGCCCCATCCAGCCTAGCCTTGGACACTGCCAGGGATGGGGCAGCCACAGCTTCTCTGGGAAACTTGTGCCAGAGCCTCAGCACCCTCACAGTGAATGATTTCTTCCTGATATCCAACCTACACCTGCTCTCTGTCAGTGTGAAACCATTCGCACTTGTCCTGTCACTCCAGGCCCTTGTCAAGAGTCTCTCTCCGTCTTTCCTGTGGGTTCCCTTCAGGCACTGGAAGGCCACAGTGAGGTTACCCCAAAGCCTTCTCTTCTCCAGGCTGAACAATCCCAGTTCCCTCAGCCTTTCCTCACAGCAGAGCTGCTCCATCCCTCAGACCATGCTGGTGGCCTCCTCTGGACTGGCTCAAGCAGGTCCTTGTCCTCCCTGTGCTGGGACTCCAGAGCAGCTGTACAGGCTGCATGAGAGCACAGGAACACGGGGCTGGGCAGCAAAGTAGGAGCAGGAAAGCAGAAACCCGGACTTAGCCCTATCTTCTGGTGAAACCACACCCAGGATCCACAGGCCAGTCCCTGACGCCCCAGCGTAGGTGTCTCTCCGTGTGTGACTGCCAAGCACTCCACACACAGAGCCAGGTGCTCCCTCGGCAGCCCACACACACCAGCAGCAGCAGAGCAGGGAGGTTTTACACCCTCAGTCCTGGCCCTCTGCTAGGAACACGTCTACTGCCCTCCCAGGTGAGAAGCGGGCACCAGGGGAAGCAGGATCTTCTAACTGGATTTACAACCATTTCCAAATAAGCCATTGTTTTTGATGGTTTAATGTTTCCTTGTGTCGTTATTGCCACTGAATCTGCCATTCCGGTGAAACCACAGACAGAACCTTTCTTCCTGTCGGAAAGGGCTGGCTCTGAGGGGATGTTGCAAGGAAGAGAGGTGAATTAGGAGACAGCCCCTGTGAGCAACTCTGAAAACAAGTAACAACATGTAGGAGATCCTAGGAAAAGCCCTGGAAACCTCCTCAAACTCTCTGCACAGTCTAGCATGGAAACACTCCAAAGGGAAGGGAAGGGGAAGACATTCTTGTGACCTCGTCTTTCAGCTCAAGCTGTGAAAAGTTGTATAAATCAGGGGTTTAAATGCTGTAACTGATATACATCAATCTTAGAAAATGGTTTTTATAACCAGCTTTACCAATTACTACAACCTTATTTCAAAGTTTATAGTAGTAATTACAGTAGTTATATAGATGTTATAGTTAAGATTTAGCATTAGTTCCGAATACTGTCATTAACACAGCATATTACAAAAATTAAAAAAGAAAAAGTAGAGCCCTACAGGTAGAACCATAAAAAAACTAAGAAACAGCACACACAGATGAACAATACTGATATTCCCTATTTCAGTATTATTTCCCCTTCTTTGTCAATGGGCAAAAATTATGTCCACATACTTTCATGTGCAGTGCACCTCCAAGTGTGGATTACTTTAAAGCATTAATTTTATACCAACTCAGAAATATCACTAGCATTTCTGTGATGCATTAATTAAAATATTTTTCCCATTTTAATAATTAGACAAGTTTCAGTGCATAAGGAACTATTAGAGATATTTTCTAATCCTTCCTTCCTCCATTTTCATTTTTCTGCATATGAATGAGGGGGCAGAGTCTGCTTCTCACCACAACCCTTCTAGATTTCCTAAAATAGCACTCCTTGATGGCTGCCTGGCTCTTCAGATATTAGCTGAGCAATCAGGATCCTAAGATTGCCCTTTGGTAGTCTTTGAAGACATCAACTCTGACTCTTCTTGACTGGTCTACGGCTGCCTTTTCCTCAGCCCTGTGGCATGTAAAACCACCTCTCTCTTTCCCCTCCCAGGTCCCACCTTATCAGATGGTGATGCCGAGGAGTAAAATAAAGTCTGTGTGCCTCAAATTCACCCCAAGCTCCTGACTTCAGTGTGCTGGTGAGAAATTAAGAGGATGAGGCAGCTTAACAGTGACCATGAGTAACAGTGGAAAATCGAGCCAATTCAATTTTCTTCCCCTCTATTATGACACGGTCACAAAACGACAGCTCTGGCTGAGAAATGCAAAGTCCTCGCGTCCCCCAGCCTACGCAGGCGTGCATGGTATATTCTAATTGGACTGGTGCATACCTTCCCATCCATGAGAGACTTCCCCTGGGAAGCCATAGGCACCAGGCAAATGAAATCGGAGACTCAGCTCCTTCGCCTTCCCATTACCTGCAACGCGCTTTGATCAGCGGGGCATAAATAAACACGTAAACGTCCCATCCCTGCCAAGGTCAATGAGATGTAGCAGAGTTCCTCCAGTGCAGCCTCACAGGCAGCTCCCAGCTGTACCCTCTGACACTGCCCAACCTCACCTACACAAGTTCATCGGACTCGGCATGGGGAAAAATGCTTTGCTGTGCTTAAAAAAAATCACTGGATGTAACACCAAGGAGTACAATGTGGTGTGACCGCTGTCGTTTGGGAAAGCTAAGAGCAACAGAGAACCTAAAGGGGAAGGGTTGGGATTGTCAGTGGACCATGCCCAAGAAGGAGGTAAGAGCCAGAGATCTCCTTCTTGGAGTCCTCTTCCCAAACACCTTCCTGTATGGAAAATTTGGTCTTACCTCTGCCAGACTGAAGCACCTGAAGAAGCCAGCTTTCAGCACAGATGTTTGCTGCCTGTTACTGAAGCCAGCACCTCAACTCTTCCATGTGTGCCGGTGAAGGTGCAAGAACAGCTATACCCACAGCAGGACACACAGCGTTGCCGCTTTGATGCAAACATGGGCAACACCCAGCATTCCAAACTTTTGGCTACTCCTGCACTTGCCCTAACAGAAGGTGACAAAGATGCACCCTGCTGTTTTAATTCTTGCCTCTCCTCACAGCTATGGCTTATGAGCAGCTAAACACGGGTGCAGTCACTAGAAATTTCAAGCCAGCGGGGCCCACAAAGGATAGCCGCTATCACCAGTAACATAATCCAGGCTGGAAGGGGAACACACGTTAGGATAGCAGGAGCTCTCCTTCCTTCAGTGCCCCGCTGCGGTCATTCATTAAAAGGAGTCTCTACACAAGACTTAGACTGTAACTGGGTTTGGGGTATTTTTAAGGCAAGCAAGAAGGGTGCCTTCATCCAGGAGAATTTCCAGTTCCTAATTCTAGCTGTTTGCAGCAGTTTCTGCCTGTCTGAGGGTCATCTGTGCAGCTGGGGTAATAGTAACCCCTCCTACCTCACAGCCATACTCTGAGGATTAGGCAGGGAGTGGCTGCTCAGCGTACTGAATATGCAAAGCCCTGTTATAAACCCCGTATCTGATTGCAACCATAAGCAAAGTCTTATTTAAGCAATCCCTTCCCCAACAAAAATGTATCGAGTGCCCACTCTGTTCTTTCCTTCCATGTCTTTTGGCCTTCAAGTTCCTCCAGATAACAAACCACATTACTTAGAGATTTTCCTTTTGTGCTGTAAAGTTGTTTACTACAAATAATAGAGATTTTTCACACAATATAGGTGTTGTTTTGGCTCATTATGGTATCACACTTGTACTGAAGGGATCTCACTGCCCAGTCAGTGAAAGCCCCACTCTCATAACCTCACACATGCCAGATATTCACAGCTGTCTATTTCTCACTGTGCCCACATTCAGGGGAGACCCTTTCTCCAGTTATATCATTTTAATGAACTGGGGACATACAGATTCAGATATTTCTTGCTCCCACTAAACACAAAACTGTATTTCTCTACCAAACCATACTTTAAAACCAAGCTGGCGTTTTTGAACATGCTTTCCTTGACACTTCTGTATTTGTCTCCCACATCAGTTAATACCTTTTTTTTCCCCTTTCAGTGCACTTTCTTTCCTCTTTTTAGCAGTCACGACAAAACCTTTTACAGTGCCACCTTTTAAATTAAACTTCCAAAGGCAACATTCTAGTAAAATGCAATTATAATACATTTCAGGGCAGATTTGCCTCCATATTGCCTCACTGAACATGAGATTTCTGACCATGCCAGTTTTCACTGCACACGCAATACAGCACATCTCGCTTTTTCTTGTTCTGGTCTCTTCTAAAGCCATTTTGCTACGTCTATTAGAGTCAGAATCAATGCATCTTTCCCCTTTTACACTCAGATGCATAATTTCATGTCTTTGATGTCACTGTTTTCACACACTCAGCAGCTGGATAGGTAAAAATGACGCTGGTATGCAATGAAGGAAAAATGTCTGTGGTGTATCTGGTAACACCCACTGGGCAACTCAGCTGTCACAATTCTTCTATACACACAGACACAATTTTTAGCTGCTTTTCAAGGCCCCGACCCTCCCTTGTGACAGAGCACACACTACAATGACATAACTTGCACGCCTGGCCTTGCTCTTCCAGGATAAGGCACATTTCATTGCTGCAGCATACCTCCAAATTGCTCACCTTCCTCTCTCTGCCCCTCTCTGAAATGAAACAGCTCAGTTTACTCATTTTGCAGCGGCAGGAAGACAAGGTGAACTGTAGGAGTGATGTCAGAGGATAACTGCCTTCACAGATGGCACCAAAACAAGCAGTGTTCACCCTGTGCCTACAGGAACATCTGACAGCTTCCCTTTCAGTCTCCCCCACGTGCCCTGACAGAGTATCCCCTCTTCCCAGCTTTGCCCAGGGATGAGAACAGAGTGACAGTGCATTCCCCATACACAGCACCAGTTCTTATTAAGAAATTACTGGGTGACTTGAGGGGCAAACCTATCTCCCTCAACCACTTGCACATTTAAGAAAACCTGCCATAACCCATAATTTGCTGTAAAAATAGTGGGATAGTCCCACTTCCCTTTGCCTGTCTCCCTACAGCATCCTCTCTCTGCCCCAGGGTTTGTCACAGGATAGAGCCCTGACAGGGCTGTGTGTTGTACTGCAGCCTTGCCAGTGCTACCCCCACTGCCCATCCTGAGATTCTGCTCGCCTATACCTGGGACATGCCTTTCCAGGAGAAAACACCTTGCCTAGGAGTGGGACTTCAGTGATCCTTGCGGGTGCCTTCCAACTCAGGATATTCTACAGTCTTGTGGGCAGGGGTCGAGAAAGGAGAGAAAAGTGCATCATTCTCAAAGTGCTCTAAGATCTATCCGCTCTGTTGTATCCAGACTCAAGCCTGAATTATCTTCATGTACAAAGCAAGTCACAGAAAAAGAGAACAAACAACGAGAAGAGTTACTTGAGGCATGAGCCATACCAACCATCAGGACTGAACCCTCGCTGTTCTAAATACTGTGCACTGAGACACTGTTCCTGTCCCACAGAGCTGGCAGCATACTCAGAACATCCCTTCTCCCCTAAATCCAGCAACAGAATGGAAATAGAGACACACTGAACTTTCTCAACTTCACGAGCAGCCTGGCAGCCCTCACCTGTAAAACCAGACAGTGATCTCGGAGTACCTCAGAAAGGAGAGTGACTCAAATGTTGCAGCTGGATTACATTTCATAGGTCTAGAGTTACCTTTGGCTGCCTGCACTATGGAATACCTACAGCAAAACTTCTATATCTAAGCTCAGGCTTAATCCAAGGATTTTGCCTGGAACCCAGACCCACTAAAGAAATCTGATGCTACAGCACAAGAGCTTTGCTAGGCACTGGTGTGGCATCTTTTCTTTTCCTGTGAAAGCTATACTCTTCCCAAGTTTCCACGAGCCCCTTGTCACAGGACAGCAATCTGTAATGAAGATTTAAGGGCCCAGGTAAGATTTAAGCTAGTCAAACAATCTGTGTAGGCATTTTTGATTATTACACCTGTAAACGTGGCGGTAAAGCACACATAACATATAGCTTACGCATCCTGATTTTTTGCAGCTCCCCCAGCAAGATCATGGGCAAAACATCTTCTTTTTCTACTCCTCCCACTAGTGGCCTTTGTGTTGGTTTAACACTGCTTTGTGCATCTATTTCTATTATCAAGTGAATATGCAAGTGCAGCCATGGCAGCCACTTTGTGGCAGATGTGAACAGGGACCATGCCCAACTAGTTACAGCTCTGCTTGTAACCCACACTTGTGTCCCCTGATTACCCCTGGGCTTCTGCAACCTGAACAAATCGTGCCCTAACACGACCAGGATCCTAATCCCCTCCCCTCCAGAGGGGTGTCTTTTGGATTCATAAACTCTACTGCTGGATTCGTTGCTGAAGCAGGAGCCGTCCCTCCCCTCTCCTCCTCCAGTCACACCCTGTGCAAGGCCGGGTCTGCTCACCAGTGCACAGCTCTGCTCTGCCCATGGAGGGGATCACCCAGCTCGTGGATCCCACTGGGCATCACCCCAGCCTGGCCCAGGTAAATATTTGGGAATTTCTGTGTATGATCAGCAGCAGGAAACCCAGTGCTTAATGACTCTGAGCACCAGCAAGGCAATGGGCAGTGAACCTCACACACTGAGCCCGTGCCTGCAGCTGGGCGTTCAATTTGAGATCACAAAAATGTGGTTTGATGTCCAAATGTCACACACTTCTCAGTGACACTGCAAATAGGATATGTTCTCAGGAAGGGAATTTATGGCCAGCTCTGCTTTAATGCAGTATTCTCCCAGCAGCAGGTTCCTGTGCTTCCTCCCACCTCAGTTCCTTCCCTGTGTGCTATCCAATTACAGCTTCTTCAGCCATTCCTCCTCAACCTCTCCCAGCATCAGAACATCCTCTATTTTGTATATATTTACATATGTGTGTCTGTTTATCTATGTACATTTGTACACATCATGGTAACCACCTTCCCTCTTCTAAATTTTTCCCACTATCAAAACCAATAGCCCTCCCCCTGACCTTGCACTGAACTTGGACTAAAGTCATGGGAATTTCTTTGACTTCATCTCGCTTTTAATCCAACCCCCCAAACACGAGGTCAAAACAAGTCCCCACCACAGGCTCTGTTCCTCATCCTGCAGTGTTCTGCATGGGACTTGAAGGAATGGTGTTTAAAACAATAGATGGGGAATGGATTTTGTCTTAGCAAACCAATTCTACTCAAAGGGCAAGAAAGCTGGAGTCACTTGTTAACGGAAGAGACAAGATTAATGAAGCTTCCCTCAAAGGGCACCCCACCTTGCTCAGCACTGAGCACCACTGAGAACTCACATCTAGAACGCATGAATGCATTAATTTGGAACTCTTCTGCATCACTGACCCCTTCATAGGTATCAGTGTGTCACAGTCAAGGCTCAGACCCCCTTCTTCTTATGTTAAATGCTCTTTCCCACGCAACAGATTTCAACACACACTTCTTGACCACAGACATAAAAGCAGCTGACCTAAACGCAGCCCTGGGAAAGCTTAGTTCCCCCAAGCCATGCAACAGAGTTAACCTGCACTACTGAGTACATCAGGGCAGCTGCTCTCACACATCTGCTGCAGAGGGAAGAAGAAAAGAGACATCGCCTTCCATGAAGGGTTAAGGTAAGGCATGCTTATGACAACTCTTAGTTTCCCCAACTCTTCAGCTTGCCAAAAGGAGTTCCACCCTCTGCCCTTTCTCTTCTGGTGGTATAAGTGTATGTGTGGTCTCACAACAAACTGCAGCAGGGAACCAGCAGGGATGACAACAGGCAGGCACGACGGCTTCTTTCAACAGCAGTGCCAGCTGAGAGGATTTGTGCAACCACAGCCTGTTTATCCAAGCACAGAAATGTAGGAACTAAATGTGTGATTCCCTCTGGCACCTAATCCTGCTGTTGGAAGAAGCGGTCCCTCACCATGTTTCTCATGCCCAGTGTCATGCTACACTTTTTCAGCAATCTCTCTGGCCACAAGGCAGGCTGATCCAACTTCCATATTTTTTTGTTTACGGAAGGGGGTTAATATTCAGTTGGAGCAGTGACTGGACTGATCTGAGGCCACTTGGTCACTAGAGCCAACCCTAGGGAAGCAACAGGAGTTTGCAGTCAGGACTGGATGAGAACTGGATCGTTCCTTCAGCAGTAGCCGCCTGTTGTTCTGCTGGGCTGCTCATCACGTGAAGCCCAACTCCAAGCAACACAACTTATTCAATCACAGTTCCCGGGAAGCTCTGCCTGGCCACAAACACCAGGCCAGGCACCCTCTACCGCTGCTCTAAACCACACTGATCACCCAGACTCCAGCTCCACGGCTGCCTCTTCCCAGAAGGAAGAGTTCAGCACAGCTAATAGCCATGGGCTTCCAGTACAACAGGCCATCTTTTAGCTGGAACATGTCATCCTGGCAGCAACAGGCTCCGTCACCTGGCATGAAAACTTGTAGTAAGACTTTGTGGTTAGGAGCCAGGCCGGACAGATGGAGATAAGAAATTAGCGAGGGTAATCAGCGACTGGAATAATTTACCTGGGGAACCAGTGCAGCCTATCACTTGATATCTTGAAATCAAGACTGAGTACTTTTCTAGCAGAATTTTGGATTCAATGCAGTGATAACCAGCTGGGAATGTAAATATCTGCCAGGGGTCAGGTGAAAGTATCGGTCCCCAGTTGGCGGATACTCTGAGCATCAGCTGTGTGATTACCTCAGGAAAGAGGGAAATAACCTCTCTGTAGAGCTCAAGTGCCAAAACAATACAGCACAACTGCATTTGCACTGAAGTCACTTCTGAATACTCCATTAAAAGATTCAACGGGAGTTCAGTGAGGAGCTGCAAAGCGGAAAGGAATTGCAAAACTTCCCAGGCATGACTACTGAAATAAACTAGCTGTGGATAATTTAGCCAAACAGTAACTAAGCAAACAACATCAACTGGAAAGATACCAGATGACAGAAAGCACAGTAAACTTAGAATCAAACATCCTTGGAAAAAAATGTGATTCCAATTAAGAATTAGAAATCCCTTGCGGGCTGTTTCTTAAATTTTGCCTGGGATAACTATGGAGAGTGAATGTTATATGAATACAAACTAATTAAATAAAACAGCCCACTTTAAACAAGACTCTAAAGTAGATTACATTAAAAAGAAAAAAAGAAGG
>VYZQ01069729.1:0-19124 GCA_013400655.1 Mystacornis crossleyi
TGAGGCCATGTCCTCTCATCCTGAAGATACCAAGAACCCTCACAACCCACATGCTGACTTTTCTGTAGGTCGGTTATTGGAATATCAGCACATGGGGAAGGGGAGAGCAGGAAAAGGCCCCACATGGGGTTTCTCCTCCCCGCTCTCTCAGCTCAACCCAAAGCCACTGGCGGCCGAGGTGGCTCTGTGGGAGAGTCAGTGGGGCCAGGGCCAAGCCCTGCACTGGCCGCCCGCTCTGAGCCCCTTTGTGGAGGGCACAAGAAGTGGAGCTTTATGGGGGCCAACACTGGGCCATTGTGTCCCACATTCCTCACTCCGTGCTGGGGGACGGCAGCTGTTTGTAGGGCAGCCCTCGACGGAGTGGGGACACTTCACAGCTCTGAAAGGCCACTCTGTAAATGTCAAAGGGCCACCTTGTCTGGCCATAGCCGCCTCCGCGGCCCCAGCTCCCCCGTGAGGGAAAGCTGGGTATCTCCAGCCAGGGCTGTGGAAAGCCAGGAATCTCCAGCCTGTGCTGTCTCCTCCAGGTGCCCTTGAAGGCAGGGGAGGAAGGAAGCAATTGGAAAGTCCACATTGACGCTGGAGAGGGAGGATAGATGGGGTCCTCTACAGTTCCATGAGCAAAAGCCCCCACTCACTGCAAAATCTCAACCTCAGCTGGTGGGTCCTGGTTTCCCAGAGTAACCTCTGGGGATCATGGCAGTGCAGGATGGGACAGGAAACCTCCGTGCAGAGGACACATCAATGGGGATTGGCAGGGAGATGGGGCTGGTCTCCACTGAATACATCCGTTTTGCCCGAAGTGGTCCCTCCATCCCTCACCAGACCTCTGCTTGTGCCTCTGCTCAGACAGCAGAAGGAGATTAAGGGCACCAGCAGTGCCTGAAGTACACACTGGGCGCCACCCCCCAACCAGAATTTAGCTACAAAAGCTTAAACAGTTGAGCCAATATTTCTTTTTGAGGGCAGTCAGTGTTCACCAGAGCAGCAGAGTTTGCAACAGACAACACAGGAATGGCAAAGCCTGCTGGAAAATCCACAAAATAACAGGATTTTGAGAAGCCGTAATTATCATACGGGAGATGATAACAATCCACCTTTCCCTGCTGCTGTGTCCAGTCACTCATTCATTTCCCATTCCTGTCTGCAACTGAATAAAAATGGGTTCAGGTACCTTTACCTTCTTGGGGGGAGAGAGGAGCAGAGCTAATCAGATGTAAAAGATGTGAGAGGCTGGAAGAGGGGAAAGATTTAGATAATTAAAGCATGCAGAAAAATAGGCTTTAAGGGTATTCTGCTTTTCTGACGTCCACATGTAATAATTTCCGCTACAAAACAAGATCTGCTCTCTGCAGAGTGATGCTGACAAGGCATTACTGGGAGATAATGAGCCACCGGTTGTGCTCATCCGATATATAAAAGGGAGAGCAGTCTTTTTAAAGGGAAAAAGGGGGGTTGTCTGGTTTTGGGGGGTTTTTAAAGCACAAGTCCTTGAGGATTTCAGCTCCCAAGATCATATATCCAAAGGGGAGCAGTGCCCGATGTGGTTTACTGGACTGCTAAAATACAGCAGAATGGAAACACAGATCCCACACAAAGAAGAGACATTTCAGAAGTGTGATAACACACTGCAGACAGAAAATGAAGATTTTATCTACGCAAAACAAGAACTCCATCACTTCCCCCAAATGACCTCCAGGGTCTGGGATGGCCAGCAGCCCTGCAGGCTGGCGAAGCTCCATAAAAACCTCGAATTTCAATGGACTTGCATTTCCTGACCACTAAAACAACCCCACCAAATTCTGCCTCACATGAGGTTCAAGGTGTGTCCAGACTGTGCCACACCAGGCTGCCCCCCACAGTCTCTTTGCATCTTTCCACATCCCACCAGCTCCACAATCCCAGCGTGTGGCTCTCCCTGCCCAGCTTCCCAAGCTCCCTCAGAACTCCCCACCCTTATACAAAGGCCTCAACAAAGCACTTTGTCCAGTGCTGCTGACCTTACCCTCACCAGCCAGGCTCTTGCAAATCCCCACAAGCTGGGGTCACAAGATCAGCCTCTCCACATAGAATCCCACCACAAAGGCAGCACACAGGGACGGCCACTGCCCTCCCTGCTTGGCCTCGAAGCATCCCTGCTCCAGGGGACAGCCATGTACAGATGCTCCCAGGGACACTGCCTTCATTCCTTTTAGTATGAACACAAAGCCTGAGGTCCCCTTGAGGGGGCAAAGCACATCTGAATTGACACTTGGGCATTTATATGTGTGGTTTTTTCACTGGAAATGAGCGATAGGAGCTCTCTCTCACATAACTTATGCCAAGCCTGCAGCACAAGTCATGCAGGAATTAGGATCACAGGGCTGTCTCTATAGCCAGCAGTAAGGAAAGGCTGCTGGATCAGCAAAGGAGCAGAGCACTGCACCCTTGGGCATAGGTTTCAGCCCACAGCAACCAAAGGAGACCAGACATCACCTCCAAGCTGTCTGCTGGAGCTTCTGCTTCCCACTGCCCTTCTACTTTGGGAAAGTGAGGCACAGGCAGAAGGAGCAACTTAAATTGATCCACAGACCCCAGTTGAACAGGCATCTGTTTGAACTAGGGACAATGGCAGCATATATGTATGTTTAGTTTAGAGCTTTTTAAGGGAACTGGAAAAACATAACCCAGTTTAGATGGTTAACCTGGGTTTACGTAAACCATGTGGCAAAACCATATCATGGGAGGTTTAGGCTGGATACCAGGAAAAGGTCCCTCCCCAGAGAGTGTTGAGCACTGGAAAAGGCTCCCCAGGGAATGGTCACAGCCCCAAGGCTGCCAGAGCTCCAGGAGCATTTGGACAATCCTCTCAGGCACAGGGTGGGATTGTTGGGGTGTCCGTGCAGGGCCAGGAGTTGGACTGGATGATCCCTGTGGGTCCCCTCCAGCTCAGAATATTCTGTGATCCTTACAACACCCCACAGCAGCCACAGCTCTCCTCTTGTTCACTGGCACAGGTGCTGGTGCATCACTTTTCTTCCCTAGAAGCAGGACAAGTTTAAAAACACAAAACCTCCTAGGGAAACAGGGAATTCAGGGCTGAACCTTTCTGCCAGGCAGCAGCATCTCATAGCAGCATCTCTGCTTCACAGCTCCACTCCCCCATTCACATCCCAAACCCACAGGAGCACCCACACACAGGGACAGCTGCTCATGAGCTAAACATGCTGCCTCCACGGCTGCAGGAAAGGAAAAGTCACAGACACCCACGTGCTGGGCTAGGAAAAGTTGGGATAAACACCTCATAGGAGGTAAATCAAGGTCAGCCCTCCTGCAGATGAGCTGGGTCACACTGGGCTGCCCAGGGCCAGCGTTTGCAGTCCCACATGGGGATGGGCAGTGCTGCCAGCAAGGTAAAAATAAACAAAATCTGCAGAGTCATCTGCCGTCTCCTGCTCCCCAGGAGGGGGATGCTGCCTCATCCAGGCTGGCCTCGTCCTGCCTGCAGTCCTGGTCCTTCAAATCCCTCAGCCAGAGGACAGGTTTACACGGAGAATTAGCTCAGTGTGTGTTTAAAGAGCTGTGCCTGCACAGCTCCTCACACCAGGTCATGAGGGCTGCAGAACTAAAGGCTTCCTCTTTCCAAAACCAAACCTCTTTCCCCTCACCCTCTTCATCCCAGGCCTGCCATGTTGGCTCACCCTGCCATGACTCAGCTGGGGACATGGGTGGCACTTTGGGCAAAGCTACACAGGGTGCAGAGGGCCAGAAACACTGTGGGGAGCCCCAGTGCTCTCCCTGCTGCCCTGGGTACTGGGACTGGAGACCGCTGACCCCAGCCCACTCCTGCTGCCTCTGCCTTGGCTCCCTGCCTGGCCTTAGGGAGCAAGAGATGAGAGTTCAGGCATAGGACTCTGCTCATATGAAGGAAAAAAGGAAAAATAACTGTACAGGGGTGCAAGGCTAGGAGATGTGGGCTGACCAGCCTGGACATGGTGACCTTCTCCAGCAGCACTGATCACCTTCAGTCCTCCACCAGGCTGGGAGGTTCTGCTTTCCTCAGAGGACACACAGCACAGCCTTCAACTCAAGGGGCCCAAAAGATGGGGAGAGATGTGGTTGGTGGGGGCAGCTCTTGGCTGGGGCTACACCACCATGGGCTGAGGCCACTACCAGGCACCCTCCCCACTCTGTCACTGTCCCCAGAGCTCTGCAGCAGGAACACAGCCCTTCCAGCTCAGCCTGTGCACCCACATGAGTCACCATCCTCATTCTCCACTACTCCGACCTTGACCATGGCCTTTGAAACTTCAGCTTCTTTCTCCACCCTTCCTCTATGGACTGTGAACACTTCCAGGCCACAGCTATCTTTAGCAAGCGTCTGCACAGCATCCAACCCAAAGAAATGTGGTTTTTCTGAGGTTTCTAGGCATTAACCACAGCAGGGACAATTCGCTCCCCCTCTCCAAGATGTGTCAGCCCTCTCTGTGCAGCCCAAGATTCCATCCAGCCCACAGCAAGCTCCAGCTTGAGCCACACACAGCTTTTCATCTAACAAAAAAACCACCCAAAACAGAGCACAGAAATCCTCTACCATCCCACAGGGGGATCTGTGTGGATCTTCCTAGATAATCAAATTTAAACCACTACCAAAACAGACCTTTGATTAGCAGCCATGGAGCCCATTCATAGCGACAGCATGTCAGGTCAATGTTCACTCCCAAAATCAACTCTGTGCCTCGGGAAAGGGATTTTTTTAATTTTTATTTGATGGTCTGCATTTGAGGCCTAGTTAATAAACAGGGGACTTGGGTTGCCATCTGGCCAGCCTGAGAGCATGCCAAAAAATAATACTAATAATCATCATATGGTGGTGCTTTAAAAGGCACTTTTACAAAAGCCTGGGTGAGCTGACTGAAACCTAAGAGGCATCTTTGTGTGCCCTGAGGGCTTGGCCTTCGGGCACTCAGCCCCTCCAATCAGCCGCTCTTAAAAAGGGTCAGAGTCCAAAATCTCTTCTGCTGTTTCACCCGGAGCCCCATCGGAACAGCTTTTCTCTGAAGCCCCACACAGGAATTCACTTGTGCAAGTCAAGCTGGGCTGGTGCTTTATTAAATAAATAAATAGTACAGCTTACAGGATTTTCCATGTCAACAAAACAGTAGTTGGTTGCTGGTATTGGGCAATGCCTGTGTGCCTCATCCCAAGCAGATTGCCCAAGGGACATACACTGCTCCTCCACGGATTCCTCAGCAGCCACCCAGGGCTTCCAGCACGAGAGCCAAAAATCCCATTCCTGGATTCACACACACATTTCCCTGCAATGCACAAGAGGCTCTCCCACCCATCAGGACAGATCCCACTGCAGGGACACACCAGATCCCTGGTGCCTGCCCCCACCTATCCCAGCTGCAGAGAGGCAGGAGCTGTGCCCAGCCCTGGTGCTCACTTTAACACAACAGAAACAAGGGGAGCATCTGCCCTGCTGGGGTGTGTCTCCCACTCCATTTTCCCATACACATCACTATGCACCAGGCTGCCCATCTTGCAGCCATTCTGATGCCTCCAGCCCTACAACACAGACAACTGACCTAATTTTCCTCTTTTTAAACACCCAGGGGTCATCTCCGTCTGCAGCAAACCCCTCTGAGCCGGGAAGAAAAATAGAGTGATCTCTGTTAGCAACACCCCCCCTCCCCAAATCTCCCCCCACATCTTGCCCTGTGCTGTCTCTTCTAAATGGCTGAGAATGAGCATCTCCCACATCCCTCAAGGCTGTGAATGGTGCTGAGGAGAGGCTGGGGAGGTCCCTGCTGTTTCGGGCTCCTCGCATGCTGGCGTGCGGCATGATGGCTCCAACTCCACTTCATTCTCCTTCACGACTCAGAGTATCTCTGAAGCTTCCAAGGGCATTCCTTGGCTCGTCCCATGCAGTGAGACATGGGGAGACACCACACAGGTCCATGCTTCACCCACTGCCCAGTGACTCAGAGCTGGGGCAAGAATGCTCCCTTCCAGTTAACCCAGTTGCTCCAGCAGTGCCTTCCCTCCTCTCCCAGCTCTTAAAGATAAGATTTGCCCCATCCGCCTTTCTGCCCAATTTGCCTTTCCAGTAGATCTGACCAAAATCACACTTTCAAATCTCTGGCAAACCCTGGTGCTTCCAGGCACATCTTCCCATACCTAAAACAGCCACTTAAAAACTGGAAAAACTTCATACTTTCCACCCCCAAGAATCACCTCTTTCAGTAAGAAGGTCACACTCCTCAACTGGAGCGTTACTTTCAAGTTCCGAATTGTCAGAGCTTATGCAAGCAGAAAAATGCAGCACTGAAACAAAAAGGAAGGACATCAACAGCGGGCTTGGGCGTTTGGGAAAAGATAATATATAAAATAATTACAGGCAGCATGTTCCTGCAGAGCATTTTGACTCTGACTCAGCCCCTGCCATGGAAGGGAACTGCAGGTGTTCAACACACGCTGAGCCCGGACCAAACCCTAGAAGACAATAAGGCAGCAGGAGCCTGGGAGGGCTGGAAGTTGCTTCAGGGTGGTTGCTGAGGTCTCCTCCACCTCCAATTCCTTTGAAACTTGCTGTCCCCATGAGCACAAGTTGGAGACGCAGTGGGTCAGGCTGCTGCTCAGTCTGATCTTGCACAAATAGAGATCTCCTCAACTCAGCCACAGATCTCTAATGGCTGACGGATCACCGCTTGGAAAATAATTGCGTGCCAGCTTTTACAAGGCAAGATGGGGTGGGTGAGGTGAAATGAAGAGGAACACATTCATTATACAAGAGCTCCAAGCATCAGCTCTGGTGACTGTAAACACCAGGCAAGGCAGGAGCCGACTCCACTGTTGGGCCGCCACTTCCGCCCCAATGCTCAGCAAGGGCAGAGCACAAAGCTTTGCCTGCCTCTGGCAGAAAACCTATCCCTTTGGAAAATAAACCTCTCCAAAGCCCCTGTGCTCCACCTCAGCCTCCGCTCCCCTCCCAGCTCAGGCGTGAAGGCAGCCCTGCCTGATAGGGACTAACAGATGCACAAGGCATTAGGAGAGGTTCTGCTTCCATGCGACTCTGAAACGCAAGTCAGCTCCCTTGGGGGCTGCCAGGGCTTTTGCCACAGCCACGGATATTTTTATAATTCAGCTCTTGAAAGAGGAAGAATAATCTTCATGAATTTTTATGAGACCAGCTTCCTTCCTGCTTATTTTTTTTCTTTTAAACACCAGCACAGATGACAAGACCCACTCTTGCCCAAAACCCAAAACACACCAAATCCCGACGCCTCGCGCACAGAACTCCCGGGATGCCTGGCATTACTCACTGGTCACACTGGTCACTGGTGGCTCCAGTGGGACTGCAGGCGCAGGGCCGGCACCGCTGGCTGCCCTGCTCGGGGAAGAAGCCGCGGGCACAGCTGTGGCAGCGCGGCCCCGCGTAGCCCGCCAGGCAGCGGCACTGCCCCGTCGTGCGGTTGCATTCAGCGCTGCCCACCGAGCTGCAGTTGCACAGGTCTCCTGCAAGGGAAAGAGAAACAGAGCCATGGAATTACAGAACCCCAGAATGGTTTGGGTTGGAATGGGCCTTAAAGCCCATCTCATTCCAACCTCCCTGCCGTGGGCTAGGACATCTTTCAGGTTGCTCCAAGCCCCATCCAGCCTGGCCTTGGACACTTCCAGGGATGTGGCAACCACAGCTTCTCTGGGCACCCTATGCCAGGGCCTCACCACTCCCTTTGCATACCCCCATCATCACTGTAAGGATGATTTTTGCTTTAAAATGTTGAGATGATAGGAAAAAAAATCACACTGGGAGCACCTCGGGGTTTGAAACACTGCAGTTCATGCTTGAAATCTCTCCAAAAAGGAGCTACAAGATTATGGGTATAACTATCTAAAATACATCTATATGTAGCTGTATACAATGTCTTTATGTATATACACACACCTATCCACCCTCATGGTTGTCTGACTCCAGGAGCTGACAAGCACTAACTGTGTAATATCAGGATAAAATCAGCAACAGGTTGCAAAATCATTAATTCTAAGAGCCTCCGTTCCACACCACTGGAACACCCCTGATTTACCACAGAACACACGCTGACATGACGAACTGGCAGCAGCATCTCCCACTCCTGAAGAAGGGATACAGAATCCCCTGAAAATCTGCCCTCAAGGGAGCACCGAGTACATGAAAAATGACTTTAAAAGCTGTGGTAGAGCTGGAGGCAGGACAGAGACCTCCACCACCTAAAACAGTCCACCTTCAGCCCTGCAGTGAGAGCAGATGGCTCTGGGGACCCAAACATGGTCTTTGGGGACACTCTATATTTCCAGGGGTGCTGGAAAGCATGCACTAAACAGCTGCTTTTTTAAGGGAGGCGCAAATCTTTGATCAAGTGATGAATTCCCAGTCCCCCGCACATTTTTTCTCATAATACTTTAAAGCCCCAAACGCACTAAAGAGAAAAACCTCTCCCGGGCAATTTGTTTCTGCAAGAGCTTTATCTCTGTTCTTTCACTGCAAAATATTTAGTGCCTTAATAATTTAAAGTCTTTTTCTGCCAAGACTGAATTATAAACAAGGATTATTTGCAGAAATTGTGCATAAAGCATCAGGGGCTTTACACAACTGCTGGTGTTTGTTACTGCCTGAGAAGAGCCAGTATTCAGGGCACTTCAGGGAGAGAAGAGAGGCCAGGTCCCCATCCCAAGAAAACTTGACTTAAAGTTCTTTTTCTTGTCATCCGTGTTCTTCTAACACACAAAGAAATGTGAGTTATTTAGCTTTATTACTCGAACATAGGATCCCCACAGGAGCCATGGTGTCCCTGTACATATACCTGTGAAACTGCACCTGAATTTTCTTCAATCCAAACTATCAAATAGGACAAACACCTCAAGATCTGCAATTATCCACTTCAGCAGCCACTTCACATAACAAACTAAATTCCCAGCTCAATTATCCAAGAACCATATCGATTTGGGCACTTGGGCTTCTCCCTGGCACCAGAACAGAAGCCACAAAAACTTGTTGAGCAAAAGCACTTTGGAGTTTGTCGAACATGCATCAAAACAAATCTCCCATTCAGAACTCAACATGTGGTTCCATTACACCTGCCAGACTTGATTAAGGAAAGAAAACGAGCATCGCGTCCGTTCTAACAGCACGGGAGGCACTGGCAGGGCATGTCCCACACAGGGGGATGAGCTGCTCCATGCGGAGACCACCCTTGTGCTCCAGAAGCATCAAAGCCAGAGCCACCATCAGCTGCATGAGACCATCCTGACACTTCCTATGGATGGCTGGATGAAGAGGGCAGGAGTGGGGCAGTGCTTGAGATGGTCCCCACTGGCATGATGGAGCTCTGCCCCATCACTTATGCTCCAGCAGGATGGCAGCACTTTGAACGGGAATCTGACTTTGTAGCACCCATTGCTTTCCATCCTACACTCCAGCCCATCAAAATTGCTCCAACTCAGGTTGGGCTCCACCTCAGCTGCCAAATTCAACAGCAACACAGTCACCACTGCAATGCTGGTTCCCCAGGAAAGAGAGAAATGCTGCAATAATCCAAAATAACACTGGCAAAAGCAGATTTTGCTTGTGAGACTGGTGGAGTCTGGTTCTGCTGGTGATGGGGGCAGGAGCTGAGCCTGTCCACTGCGAAATCACCCCAAGTGCGTGATAAGGCACCACGGGACAGATCCAGAAGCTGTCTCCCAAAAGCATTGATTCCTTGAAGACTCTACCTCCCCCAACCACCCCAGAGATCTTTGGGGAGGGATGGTGGTCTCAGGCAGGGGAACAGCATCACATATGGTACCTACCCACCCTAAATGCATCCAGCCCAGCTCACACACAGATGCAGCCCCAAAATGCCCCAGAGCTGTGTGGGTTGGGCAGTGGAGGAGATTCAGACAGCAGCACTGAAATCTGAACTCCATCATGTGGTGCAGAGTCGAGGTCAAGGCTGACACAAGGATGTACCAGACTATGAAAACCCCAGGCATAATTTAAAGGACACTTTGTTGTCCCCACAGCAGCTGTGTTACAGAAGGCATAAACGGTCCTCAGCCAGAATGGGAACGTGATAACGAGCATCTGCCCTGGACTCTGGGAACACAGCAAAGAGGATGAGCACTACAGAAGAAAACTAGGGAACATTGTCCTGGCTTCTGGCCAGAGCCTGGGTTTTTGGAGCCTTTATTCGGTTTTCTCAAGCCACTGTTTTGCTTTTGAAGATAACCTTCAAAAACACCTCACTGAGAGCTTCTGTGAAGACAAAGGAATGAACAGGGTGGATGAACCCCAGGGCTGTCCCACTCCAGACTGCACAGTCATGGTTGGAGGATTGTGTTGAGGTTGAGATAACACCATGGGCAAGGGAGCCAAGGGCAAAGACTTCGCAGGGATGAGGCACTGATCCAACCTCTGACTCTTCCCAGTTTGCTATCCTGACTCAGCCTTGCTCTGCCTCAGTTTCCCCATCTCAGGGTGTTTGCCTGCCCCCCAGCACCTCCAAGCCTGGCTCGTCTCTGCCTGTTCCCCATTGCTAAACCATTGAGGTTCCCCTTCCTTCCCCACAAAGCACTACACAACAGCTCAAAGCACATGGTTATCACAGATAAAACCCACCACCTTTGCTCCTGAAGGGACTGACAGGCTTTAATTAATTAACAGCCTAATGACATTTTGAGGTCCAAGAATAGAAGCACCATAAAAATGTGTGTCACTGCCGCATTACCCCTCAGACAAAAAATACAAACACCTCTCCATTCAGGAACAATATTTCACCTTCACTGGTTGTTGCTTAGAGGAAGGTGGAATGGAAGGAAAGGTTCCTAGTTTGGGAAGCAAGGGGCCCCCTGCTGTGTGGAGACAGATTTAATATCCAATTTCAGTTAGCCCCAACCTCAAATTGATTAATTTTTAGTATACAAAAGCCATAGGTTACCAATTAACTGGAGAACAGATGTTTTATATTGCATTGGATCCACATCATGGCTGTAAATAGCACTGACACAACCAAGAACCTCCAGGTCTGAGGGTGCCCTGTGACCCCTCACTGTGGCCACCTCCAACTCAGTGCGGCCACCTCAAGCTCAGTGCCAGCTCCCCAGCCCACCCCTGATAAAGATCTCAGCCTCCAAATCTCATCCCAATGCAAACCCCAACTGTGCAAATCCCAATGCAAATCCCAGCAACATCCCAGCCTGTGCTAGGTCCATCAAGGGCCCACATCCCTTCATCTCCCATCCCTTCCTAGTATTCAAACAGGGCTTGTTCTGATGTAAAAATCCTTCCTCAAATGATCTTTTTCACATCCTTTCAGCTTTGCAGTGTTTTAAGTCTTCACACATATTATGTGTGATTCCTTCTCCTTTCCAAGCCACTCAATGAATGAATAATTTAAAAAACAGGTGAAATATTTACAAAGGGCTAAAGAAGCCAACACTGTGAAAGGCACGAAGGTCTCTGTGAAACCACATTAGCTGAGGACATCCTGAACCAGTGCAAATCCTGAATGAACTCACCTACTCCCTGGGAGCCAGTGTGGAAAACCCAAGATGCACATTTTTGGTTACAAGAACATGCAGCTGCAAGAACAAGCAGTGAAGGCCCACGGATGCTATTTATTGTCCTGCTGCAAAAGCATCCCCAAGGAGACAGACATTTTCTGTTCTCTGGACTAGATGAAGGGAAAAAAAAAAACGTATCTAACCTGGAGGTACTGTTGGGTTTTCGGCAGCCAGAGGTGCAGCCCCAGTGTGGCACCTGCATCTCTGAAGCCAACACAGCCCAGTTAGAACCTCACCTCCCAAATACTCCCCAGATATCCCAGTGGATTTAAACCACTGCACAAAACAGCACCCCATTCCTGGAAAGGCTTTGTTTTCATATTAATTTAGCAGTTTTCCCCCTTCCCCAGACTTCATTCCCAAATCAAAGCCCTACCTTCTCTCCCATTTCCCCTTCTCAATCCCTCTCCAGGCACCATTCCTGACAAGACAGGAATAAAGGGATCAGGCAGCAGGTTTAAAAATCTATCCAAGGTCATTTCCTTTCCCCTTGTAATTAAATTGTGGAACTCATTGTCAGGGGATGTTCTGGCTGCCAGAAATACCTATGGCTTCAAAGCAGGACTGGAAAAGCTCACAGAGGACAGGTCCATTGGTGGCTGTTGAACACAGGGATCTGGAGGAAGCATCCTGATGGAAAAGGCCCTGAAACTCTGTCCAGAAAAGTCAGGATTATGCCCTGCCCTCTTGGCATCTTCTTCTGGCCTTTCTTGGGTGGGTGAAGCTTTGCTCTGAGCCAGCCTGATTTTCTCCTTGTTTCCACTGCTCAGGAGTGGTGGCAGCTCCGGTTCTTCCCCCAAACACACAAATCCCCCTTAAAGAGTTAGACACTGCTCTTTCCACCGGGAATTTTTCTTTCTTACAGCCAAAGGCACAGCTGTGCTACACCATTGCATTGTCTTTCCCCCTTGCCTCTCAGCAGGCTCTTTCCCTTACCCCTGAGAAGACATTTCATCCCCTCAGTACAATCCACTGATGTGCCAGATCTCCCCCAGCAATGGGATGAGGGTCAGGACAGTGCTGTTCCAGCATGGGATAATGAGAGTACGCATGAGCCAGCTATTAAAAGGGAAGATCCCATCCTACCCAGCCCTTTTGAAACAATTTCCTGAGCTCCAGCCCATCCCTTCCGCGTCTCTGATGCACCATATGAGTGTGGTCCAGTCTAGCCCGGGACTGGAATTTGGGTTCAGCTCCATCACTCCTCACTTGGGTACAATTCTACTGATGCTCTGAGTGCAGGAGTTGTTATCCCAGTGCAAGGATGCTTTGGCCTCCAACCTTCCCCCACGGCTGCAGCAGCTCTGAGAGGACACAGCCTGGCTGAGCTCTCTCCCAGGGAGCTGAGGAACATCTGCCATGGGCTAAAAGCTTCTGCAGGAACAGGCCAGAGAGGAGCTGATGCACTCTAACTTCCCAAAGAGAGTTTTGCCAAGTCCCAGGACTCATTCCCATCCAGACGGCACTCAGCACAAAATAAGAGTCAACTCTTGCGTCACCAAGGTGCAATAAAGTGCTCAGACCTGTAATTTACTCTCACTTGAGGCTACAATGCAAAGCCAAAGTGGTAGGAAGAGTATCTCTGCCTACCCCAAAATAATTTTATATACATACAGGAGTGTCTTCTATTATTTTGCATTCACTTTATTACTGAGTGCAGCACATTCTGGGCACTTACAGCCTCCATCAAGCTCCAGGCTCCGCAGACTCAGGTGCTGATGGTGAAGAGAACATCATTCACATTAATGCTGTTAGGAGTGTTACAGAGTCACTTGTATTGTTCCATAAAAGGCTTTTATGGGTCAACAAGGGGGAAAAGACAAGAATTTCTCAATGCATAGACATCACTTGTAATGTCATTAGAAGATAACACATCTGTTGAGGAAAATTATATCAGATTAAATTTCTCACTTATCACTTGGAAAGAAGTACAAAGCCAAGGTCCCAACTGTTGGGGTCACCAGCAGCTGCACAAGCACTTTTCATCAGCCTGACGCAGACAGGTTTGGGGTTTCAGCCAAAACTCCAGCTCAGCCTCAACTGTGTCACCCCCTGCCTTTCCAAAGGGATGGACTATCACTCCCCACCACAGCTCACAACCCTCCTGCCTCACCAGCCACGAGCAAACCAGGGCCCTCAGACCCTCCCCAAAGGCAAAGGCTGCTTCGTCCCTGGGATTTGTTACTTCCATTCCTTCCCTGCACCTGCAGGGGAACCTGCAGGCATCTGGTTTCTGAGGAGTTCCTGAAAGCTCCTCCACACAGAGCAATTTTGTTGCTTTTTCCTCCTTTTTGATGCTAAACAAGTCAGCAACCTGTGCACAGAGCTTTGAACCTGCTCATTCCCCAGTAAACCTGCATCAGAAGTCAGACTCACAGGGGTAAAGCTGTCTTGGGAAACTAAAGGATAAAGCCCTGTAAACATCAGGGGAAAAAAAAAGAAAAATATGGATTCTCATTAACTCTGTGTTCCTCCTGCACTGGGAGATCCCCAGCTCACAGCTCTGCAGGAACACACCACCTGAGGAGCTCCCATGGATGGGACAGGGAGATGCCAGGAGAAGCAGGAGGGGTCCAGGAGTCATTAAGATCCAGGTTATAAGGCAGAAAAGCTGTGCAGGAGGAATTACACAACTGCAGCTAAGGAATTATTCATTCCTATGTAACAATAAATTTCCATAGGCAGACAAACCCTCCGGGTCTCTTACAAAGCAGACTCTACACAAAGAGGAATGTGGCCCTAAAATGTTTATGATACAAGAAGCTACAGTAACTTCAAATAGACCAAATAAATGCTTGAGGATTAAAAGCTCCACAGTTAAAAAAAAAAAAAGAATCCAAGCCGTTTAATTAATTTAGAAATAGTTTTGTTGGCCTTTTACTTTAGTTGGTTAGATTCTCCCACTAATATTTCCACAAATGTCTGCAACCATATAAATATTCCATGTTTCTCTTTGAAAATCTCAGTCTTTTTACCACCCCGCTGGCTGTGTGACACAGCCAGCCCAACTACGGGTTTAGAGATAAACACGGTGAAAACTAACTTAGGCAAACACCTCCCCACTAGCACACAGAACCCTGGCAGCTCATACCCTCCCCTCCTGACAGATGTACTTGTGTGGCACCTCTCAGGAAACTGAATTGTTTTGTCAGCAAAATGCTTTCAGTGGAAGATCAAGACACCTCACACGGGATGGAGCTGCGAATTTATGAGCAGATTCCAATTTTAGTCTCTATCGACCATGCCCTAGCAGAGAAAGGGATTATGAAGAGCTGCGTGAATAATGTGAACTATAATCATCTGTTGAAGGCTCTGCATGCTCCGATTCCTGAAAAAAGTAATTAAGCTCACAAACTTTGCTCAGTGCTTTGGGAAGTTGCAACTAATGAATGAACACCTTAATTTATGGGAGATTTAAGGCTCTTCAGAGAAAACTCTGAGCAGGAACCATCCTTCCAACTGTTTGTGTTTGGGCTATAAAGTTGTGCTGTGTGAATAACCAGCAAGAAAACAGAGATGAGCTGGGGGAGATGAGCCTGGGTAACACTCCTTGATCACATCCTACCCTTCCCAGCAGGGCTCCCTGTGACTCCTCTGGGCAAAACCTCGGAGACAACAGGGTCAAACCTTTTGTTTGAGTAATAGCCAGGTTTGCTGCTCACACTCATTGCTGAGAAGCAAAACTTTCTCTTCCTGCTGCTCCTGGCAGATCCCAGGCAAGAGCAGGTGCAGCAGCACAGCCCTGCCTTCCCGGCCACCTTGCACTCCCAGGGATGCAGCAGAGCAGGGACTTTGTCCAGCCTGCAAGGAACTGATCTGCCCAGCAACAAGAGCTGCCTCCTGTCTGCACATTCATCTGACACAATTAAGTTACTTCAAACCAAAATCCACCGCTGCAAGGCATGCAGCCTTCCAGAGCCTTCTCCCTTCTGGACCCTGCCTGTAGATAAAATAGATCCTCTTCTCCCAAGTCACTGCAATTAAGTCCTCATGCTCCCAGCATCATCTTCAGCTTGGGCAGGAATGGACGTGACCTCCAGCCTCCTCCTTCCAGAGCAGCTTGGTGCTGAGGACCCACTGAACACCTAACCCAAGAGCTCCGTCAGTGCAGCTGACACAGAGCAGGATTTGTCATCCCCAGCCATGGCTCACATTGCCTGGGAGAACAAAAGGGAATGGCCAAGTCCAGGCTGCTGGAAAGCCATTTTTTGCTTAGTACAGAAATCACAGAGTAGGTGATAACACATCTGCTTCAGTGCCTTCAGCTGCTGAAGGGAGGGGAGCTGGTGAGGACTGTGACAGCCTCCCTCCCTCCATGCAGGTACATCATGTACAAGCTGCAGGGCTTGGATCTCTTGGGAGGTTTCCCAGGGAGGTGGCACACACACACACACACGGCTGATCTCACTGCAAAATGCAGCACTTTTTTTAGTTGCGAAGACATAACCCAATTTCTTTACACCAGGTGTAGCCATGGTGTAAACCAGGTCCTTCACTGGTATATGGACAAAGCTGCAGCTTTGCCTCACTGACCCTGGGCAGAGCTACCAAAGCTCAGTCTAACCTGGGATGGATGTGGTAGGAAGTCATCCTTCCTTTCTCCCTCACCTACAGCACTCTTACACCAGGAGGGAAGACAGAACAAAAGAGAGGAGATGCCAACAGCAATGGCGCAGTCAATCCATAATTCAATATAAAAATACTTGGAAGTGATCCTCGCCCCCAGCAGAGGCAGAGGAGTGCTCTGCATCTCCTGGAAGCAGCAGCTGCTCCTTGGCTGGCTGCCACAGGCCCCCAGCCTGCTGTGTGTGGGGCACACACCACCTCTGGGGATGGTCTTCACCCTTAGGGGCAGCACAAGCATCAGGCCCAGGTTTCTCTCCAAGCATGCAGGAGTGATTTTTACATTGCTCTAATCATTCCCCAGGCCAAGAGATGCATTCAAAAGGAGACTCTGGACACCCACAAGAGGTAGAAGATGGACCAAGGCAGGGCTCACACTGCTGTGAGATGCAATGCTCTCTACACAGGGAACGGGTCCATCGTTCATAGCTCAGCACACAGGCAGCAAGAGGCATTTTTACAACTTTTACAACTTTTTTTACCTTTTTGTAATGAGAAAGAGAAGGAAGACTTGCATTGGAGGGTTTCAGGCTATTTTATGTTTAAGCCTGTGGTGAAAATCTGGAATGAAAACTTTGATCAGTAACTCCAGCAGGTGCCCAGGGCCGTTGCTTTCAAGATTCAGCTCCTCCAGCTGAGCAGCAAAGGGGCAGACCCGTTAACAAAGGCGCCTTTTATCCACGGTGTTAATAAACACTAACTGAAAGTGTTAATACAAAGAAGCTTTCCAGAGCCTGAGCTGCGACCCCAGTTCGTCTCAGCTCTTTGCATTTTCAAGCTTGGAGATGAAGCAAAGCCCCAACGAATCCCACAATTCATTCCCAATACACATTCCTAATTCTTCTTCTACTCTATAAACAAACACATTTAAATGCAGACTTTTATTAATCACAAACAGCAAAGTATCTTTGTTCCTCTCTCAAGCGCTATAAAGCCCATGCAGAGGAAGGCAGAGGGACTGGAAGAGAAGAATACCCTTTGACAGCCTGCAGCCAGCAAGTCCTGCTTCTCTCATTCCTCCAAAGCTTGGTTCCAAGTTTAATAAAGGTGTTTTGTCTCCTTGCTTAATAAGTGGAATTACCATAGCAGAAAGCCCAGCAGGGGAAAGGGATAGCACAGAGCATGAGTAATCACAACTGGTTTCAGGCAGGTTTTGCCATTTGGGTCCTGTTTCAAGGTTACGATGACGTAGTGCTATGGTCTAGTTTGGAGTTACCATAACTCCTGCCAGACAAGGAATTGTAAGTTACAGCATGCTGCAAGCAGGGAGAGCTGCTGGAACAGAGCAAGGAAAATGTCATCCGAGCTGGGAAGAGAAGTTTCCTGTTCCTTACATTTTATTCCTTTATTTTATAATGCAGCTTTGCGCTTGCCCTGCTATACTTTGTACAGGACATGGTGATGCCTTTACCTCCAGCTCACAGTGACTTAAATTCCCACTTTCAGAACTTGTTTCGCACCTTTGCTCTCACCCAGCACCTGCCAAACTGGGTCGCAGATACTGCAGCCAAACAAAATCTGCTGGCAAATCCACAGAGGAGAAGCCAAACTTTCGAAGAGGGAACTGATATGGGCCAGGACACGTCATGGAAAAAGACACCTGGACAAAGAAAGCCATCATTTATCACTGGAAACAGAGGACTGCAGCAGATCCAGTATGATCTGCTGAGGACCTGCTAAGGGGGAGCAGCCAGCATGGTGCAGCTCAGCTGTACTCCAAAACTTCTTCCAGCAACTGCAGCAATGCCATGAATTTAAAGAGCATAAATCCCCTCCTGCAGAGAGAGCAGGAGCAGAGCCCACCCGCAGGGCTTCGAGGGCAGCCGCCAGCCCCTGCCTCCCCCTCACCTCTGCTTTGAGCCCCCAAGCCCTGCAGCAGATGAATGACTCCAATCAGGGCTGTCCATCAGCTTTTCGTTCCTCTCTCCTTAGTCACTGTGGATGGACACTGCAGCTCCATCCAGTCCCAGCTCCTGCCTCAGCCGCGAGGTATTACCTGTATTTATTTCCAGCGATAGCTCTCCTACCAAAGGGAAATGTTTCCAATGTTTCCATTAAACAGCACAAGTTCAGCAACCACAAACAAACAGAGACTTAAAGCCTAAGCCAATTCTCTGAAACCCCCACAATAAATACCAGGCCATCCAGTGAAGTACAACAGGCAACAGCTCCGCCCCACAGAACACCCAAATCCTCTGTAAATAGGCAAAACCCGCAAAACCGTGACAGCAAGGATGGAGACAGCCAGGCACGGGGGTTTCAGGCTCCATGTGCAGCATTCCTCATCTCACCCACAGCTCAGGCACTAAGCTGACACCAAGTCTGAGCCAGGATGCTGAAACCAAAGTAGTGATTTGCAGAGTCAGAGCTGAGCCCTCCGGCACCACCATGGGGGAATTACCCTGGGCAATGGCAGCACACTCAGTCTGGGCCTGGCAAAACCAAGCCCGATCCCAAGCCAAAGAAATGCTCAAAACCACAGAGCTTCCTCTGCAGCCAATGGTCAGCTACAAGAGGTTTGTTGACATTTCTATCTGGGCCATTTCCTCATTTTTGAGGGCTTCATAATGACTGTTTTGGCATTGCAGGAGGAAGAGCAGCGCCTCCTCTTCCACCAGCTCTGCTGCCAGAAAGAAACATCGTGAAAGAAGGATCTGAGTCCCACCTGCAAAGAGGGATCTAAAATCCTACCGAATCCCACGGAGCTGCAGGTACCTGACACGACCCTGAGACTCCACTTTGACAGGGCCAATATTGCACCCACTGTTAAATATTTCACCTGGAATTATAGATATACAGGTGGGAGAGATGTTAGCTCTAAGGCAAAGTCCGTACAGCTCACGAACATCCTGGCAGTGGACACAGGGGATCCTCTCAGAGGGCTCACAAAGCAATGAGTGGTGGTGCAAGAGAGGAGGGCATCAACCCTCCAGTCC
>VYZQ01069765.1:0-10328 GCA_013400655.1 Mystacornis crossleyi
ATTCTTGTTTGGTAATAACACTGACCAGAGAGGCTATGGGGAGCCAGCATGAGGAGAAACCACAATGTAACGTCTCTCCATAGGAAGTCTGCAGTTCAAGACCGAATTTCCCAAAGCTCTCATTTTCCAGAGAAAAATAAGAGCAGTAGATTTCTGGAAATAAAAGAATCAATCTAGTCTGCTTGCCCATGTCCATACATTGGGGAAGCACACTGGCACACTGGGGGTTGAGCTGCTGGGCTTAGGCACTCTTGCTTTAGCAGCACATCTTGAATCTCTCCACATTTCTTGCTGTGTTCATTCTCCTTCCTGGAATGTTATCTTTTGTGGTGTGTCCTAGATTCTGGAGGAGATGTTCTTTTCCTTGGAAGAGCCTGAAAAGGTATCAGGAGCAACTCTGGTTGGAACAGACAGCTGGAGGTGTCTGCTCAAAGTAGGGTGATGGGGTGATGTCAGGGGTAGCTCAGGCTGCGCAGGGCCTTGTCCTGTCACATTTTTGGATTTCTCCAGGGATGGAGAATTTCACTGCTTCCCTTGTTCCGGTGTTTGACCGGGCCCTATGAGTGCCATTTCTTCAGTGTCCAGCTGCTACCTCCCCTGCTGCAGCATGTACCTGCTGCCTGTTGTGCTTTCAGCCCATGTCAAGTCTGGCTCCAGCCTCTCTATACTCCTGCTATTCAGTAACAGGGAAATACATGAACAGCAAAAGGTAATAAACAAACCAAGCCTGCTTTTAGAAGCCTTGGCTGCCTCTACCAACTCACACTTCCACTGGAGAGCTTTCAGAGAGGTGAAACCCCCAAGCCAGTGACTTACTGGGTGTGACACTGCTGCTCTGCTCCTCAGGTCCCCGCTGGATTGGTGTGCCCGGAGAACTCCGTGGGTATGAGGAAGCCCATAAGCGACACGGCCGCTTACCGTGGAAAGCCCTGTTCGAACCAACCATCAAGCTCCTTTCAGAGCCACTTGTCATTTCCCCAGTTCTGAACAAAATACTCCAACACCTAACCATCTCTGGTCTGGGGAAAAGCCTGTGGTAAGACCCACGAATGAAATCGCAGTGTGAGGACCACTGTTCCCTCAGCTTCAGATCCTTTCTCTGACATGCTGACAAGGAGCACAGGCTGCTGCTGTGGCTTGTGCTCAGGGAATACTTGCTATGGAGGGGGAGTGAATCACAGAAGTCGATTTTTAAAAGAGGCTGCAGTGTAGCACTGCCTTGGAAAGTACACGACATACATTATCCAGATCAGCTCCAGGCAGGAAAAAGAGGCTATTGGCCCTGGGGACAGAACAGGCTCATGCTGTAAAACTGATGAATGTTCTTCTTTAACAGCCCACTGCTATGTGATGGTCAAAGATTTCTGAAGCTTGGCGAGACCTTCCAGTGGCCAGCACTGCAGCAAACACTGCGAGCTGTAGCGGAACACGGAGCTACAGCGTTTTATGAGGGACACATAGGAGAGGCCCTGGTGGAGGACGCTAGGGAGGCCGGTGGGTAACAGCTACAGGTAGTCCTGATACAGAGGCCTTTTTCCCAGCCATTGGCTCACAGTGAGCCTGTACCAGGGGAAAGCCAGCACATGCCATTTGCTTGTCACTTGGGATGGTAGCTGGCATGGGAAGAGGCCGCCTTTCCCCAATTCCTATAACTCAGGCCCAGAAGCTGAGGGCTGAGCCCAGGGCTGAGCCCACCCACTGCTCTGGCCTTTGCCCACAGTGCTCATGCACTGGCCCCTCTGACTCCTTTAGGATTTGTGACTTCCTGGGGCTTGGCAGCATGTGAGGATGCATGATGGCAGTGCTGTGCTGTGCTGGGTGGAAGGAATTTGGGGTGTGTGGGGATGGCTCTTCACAAGCTTCACCAAGGCTCCGATGTAGGCAGCCCACAGCACCAGTACGAGTTTCTGTGCTAATGGCAGCTCCTGGTTCTCTGTTGAAGGGTCCAGTCTCTCACTGGAGGACCTCCGGGCGTACAGAGCAGAGGTGTCCTCAGCTCTGAACATCACCCTGAACAACCACACCACGGTGTTTGCCCCAGGACCCCCCATGGGAGGTGCAGTGCTCATGTTCATCCTCAAGGTATTGGAAGGTAAATTCCTAATGGAAAAGGGTCAGCAAGGGATTTTCAGAGAGTGTTGCTTCAGAGTGACAAAATGTCATGGGCAGAAATGGAGTTGTTGAACCAGAATGGGGCCCAAAGCAGCAGTATGACCATGCAATGCAGCAGGAGGATGAACTGGTTCACTTGTATAGTGGGTCAGCATCACCATAGCTGCTGCAAAGGCCAAAGGATGCGTGACTTTCCCAATGCCTCAAAAGACATTGAAGTCACAGTGGAAATTAGTACTTGGTTGCTTCTGCGTCCACATCCTGCTAAAGCATAGAGGAAACTTGGTAAGAACTGGGGTGGGAAGAGGAGGCTCCTTTCAACTTTCTTTTTTTACACTTCTTGAAAAAACATCGCCTCAGGTCTATTAACAAAATTATTTCCTCCTGCTCCTAAGTGTACAAATTCCATAAAGCATCACTGGAAACACCTGAGGAGAAGGTAGAAACCTATCATCGCATTGCAGAGGCCCTGAAGTTCGGCAACATGCTGAGACCCCACATGAGTGACCCAGCCTTCTCGGAAGCTCAGGTGAGCTCCGTGGTGTGTGGGTACAGTGCTACAGCACCAAGCAATGCTCCGACATGTTCCTGCTTTGCAGCCTGGAAGGAAAGAAAATACTTAGAGCTGCTCCTGAAGAGCAATGCAGCTGAGTTGGCCAAGGCAGAGGCAGGATCAGGCCGCTTACTCTGCAGCTTCAGCTGTAGTCTGGCACTCACTTCCCTGACAAAGGATGTGCACATGCTCATGCCAATGTTGGTGACTCCTGGTGAGCTTGGTGCATTTTCTGGGATGAGAGTGGCCTGGGGCTGAATGCTGCCACTTCAGGGCCCCAAGCTCTGACTACTGGGGCTCAATTCCCAAAGCTTCCCTGTGCCCAAAGACATGCCTGCACATTAGTGACCAGCTCAGTGTCCTTGCTGTGCTTGCAGAATCCTGTGGAGACTGTGTTGTCAGACCAGTTTGCTGGGTTTGTGAGGCAGCGGATAGATACTCGTGGTGACCACCCACTCAGCCACTACAGCCTGCTGGAGTCCCTCTACAACGACAAATACAAAAGTATGGGCACGAGCCACATCTCTGTGCTCGCTGCAGACGGCAGTGCCGTGTCTGCCACCAGCACCATCAACTACCCGTGAGTAGCCCAGGGCTTGGTAACAGACTCACACAGGCCACGTGTCAGGTTCACAGGGCAGCTGCAAGGGCTCGGTACCAGAAATGCAAAACCCTTGGGTTTCAGTGCTTTAGGCAGCTTCTTAGCTGTGAATGCCTTTTTCATGTGGCAGCAAAGATCTGTGAGCATCAGCTCCAAGGACCGTCATAATTCAGGAGGATGCAAGAACTTGCTGAGACTCTTGCTGAATTTCTGTGGGTTGAGCAAATCCCCACAGGCACCAGTTACGGGAACTTATCTCTGTAACCAGCAGCAGTACAAATTCCTTTTGGACACTCCCACTGGGACACT
Organism: Mystacornis crossleyi; assembly: GCA_013400655.1. NCBI lineage: Eukaryota > Metazoa > Chordata > Aves > Passeriformes > Timaliidae > Mystacornis > Mystacornis crossleyi. The sequence continues at coordinate 3,576 of VYZQ01069765.1, forward strand.
TGCAGGCTGGGAGGAGACAGAAGTTACCCACACGGTGCCGTGTACAGTTAATGTCATCCACAACAGGAGAATCCTGGGCACTGAAAGGCTTCATCTTTCCTCCCTGCAGGTTTGGCTCCTTTGTGTATTCTAACCAAACTGGGATCATTTTGAATAATGAACTTGCTGACTTCTGCATAGCAAACAGAAGCATTAAGCCAGGTGAGCATCCTCATCCTCAGAATAAAGCACAGGGTCAGGGGATGGATACACAGGCTGTGTACAAGTGGGCAGGGACTACCTGTAAACTACAGGTACTCTTTCCTTTCCTAGATCTGGATGAGAGCAAGTTTATTTAAGACTAAAAGAGGATAAAGCCCTGCAGTGTGTCTGTGTCTACTCACATATCCCCTTGCACAGAAACATGGCAGTTTTGGTTTCTAACCAGAAAAATCAGAGGTTAAAATAATGTTGAAGCTCATCACTGATTGATGATAAGGCGAGGGAAGAAGTGAAGAAACTACTGCTAAGACAAGCCTGCTGATATTTTAGGCTTGTCTGTGATTCTAAGTATAGAGCTGCTACAGGCTTGCACCGAGCTCTGTGACACAGCAGTGTTGGTGCAGACATGGCTCTGTGCCATCTGCTGTCCCTGCTGCATCCCCCTCAGGCCTGCTGGGAGAGAACACCAGTGCTGCTGTGGCAGGATTTCGGCTAAGGGTTCCTCATCTGGTTGGATGAGCTGCAGCAAGTCCTGAATACTTGTAGGATGCCCTGTCCTGCATCAAGAGAAGCTTGTTTAGCCTGTGCCATAAGGGTCCCAGTTTTTCCCAGGCTTTCAGTACAAGGAAATTTTTCTGGAAGTCTTGAGCATCTTGAGAAAGGAGCAGCAGCTTGCTTTTCTGTAGGAGACAAAAGAAAGGCAACATAGATGAACTTGTGTCCCTCCTACCCTGTTAAGAGTCACTTGGAAAGAATAATATCACTGCTTCTGCTCTAGGAGAGAAGCCTCCCTCAGCAATGGTGCCTTCCATCCTCATCTCCAAGTCAGGAGACATGCTGGTGATCGGAGGAGCTGGCGGGGGCTGGATTATCAGTGCTACCACCATGGTAAGTGAAACCCACAGCAAGCTGCCATTTCTTTCAGCCCTCCCAGATTTCTAGCCATGGTCAGTCCCACCTGCTCTTTCTACTCAGCTCTCCTCAGATCTTGACTCCTTGGTGCTTTTTTAAATTTGCAATTTAGAAGTCACTAAAGGCTGCAGTTTGGAGGCCAGGGAAAGCATTCTGGGAAGTACCATTACGTGCTCATCCTACCCTTTTACTTGCCCCAAGCATCTCGTATTAGTCACCATGAAAGCAGGAGACCAGGCTGGTAGGACTGTGGGTCTGGCTCAGTGCCGCCTGGTTTGGACAGCCCAGGTTTTATGTCCAACTGGGCAGTGTGGGATTTGTTTTATTGCAGGCGATTATAAACAAGCTGTGGTTTGGCTACGACTTGGAACACGCCATTTCTGCTCCTGTCATGCACACCCAGGGTGACAGTGTCCTGTTTGAGGAGCCTTTCAGTAGGGTGAGTGGCCTTGGTGGGAAGCAGATTGCTTCTGTAACTCTCCTTGGTAATCTTTATTTTGCCTCTGGCTCACCTCCTTGTTTAAACCTCACTTTCTCAACCACACTCCACACAAACATCCTACATTTTCACACCTGGCAATGTTAAGACCTCAGGCCCCTGCCCCATTCACTCCATTTCCTCTTCTCTCCCCTCACAGGAGGTTAGGACTGGCCTGCTGAGAAGAGGACATAAAGAAAAGAAAGATAAATTTGCAATGAATGTTGTACAGGGAATTTCCAAGGAAGGAAAATGCATCTCTGCTTACTCTGATAAAAGGAAGCTGGGGAAGTCGGCTGGATATTAGCATGAAATGCCCTCACAATTCCCAAAGCCACAGGAGATTCAGAACGTGCTTTGCTTGGACATGCCCGTAATTGCCTGTTCCCATCACGATGTCTCCTGGAGCATGGGCAAAGCCTGTGATTACACCTAATTCCAGTAGACTGCAAGTCACCCTCAGGCAATACAAGGAGAGGTCAGCCAGCCTTGTTTAGAGCTACACCTTTCATTATTTATGTGATACACAGAAAACATATTTCTTGAGCACATCAGTTACTCAGAATGAGAGAATACAAAGTGGGAAAGGAAAATTGGTCCAAACCCCACTGAGAACACTGTGAAATGACCCAGCTGTATCTTCCACTCCTGATGGAGTCCCGGTTTCTTTCAGGCTTTTCCACAATAACTTGTTGCTGGGGCTCAGCAATGTGAAATATATAACTATTTTAGCTATGAACAAGAAGTGTCTGTAGGGTCAGGATTTTAAAATCTGAAGCATTCAGGCTTAGAGCATGGGTTTGGAAAGGGAAGAGATCTAAGTTCCATACTCCCCTTCTCAGTTTTCCCATCCAAAGAAGCCCAACATTTTCCTCAGGTGGCAGAGGAAATCACACCGTGGCACAAGTGCTGCCCCGCCCGCTGCTCTCTGCCCTGGGGTGCAAAGGACCCCACAGGCTCAGGGTAACTGCACCAACACTTCCTCCAGCCCTGCACACGGCGACTCTGAGAATAGCCTCCCATGGGTGGATGTGATTTCCCTGCTCCTGGGACGGGCAGGCTTCAGCTGAGCTCCCTGGGGGTGCCTCTCCCTGTGGCGAGAGGAGTCCCAGTCCGTGCCCGTTCTCCCTCCTCAGTGTCGGTACATCAGTCTTTGGGAAGGCAGGACAGGGCTGCAGTGGAAGTGCTGTTGTTTTTGGAAACTTTAGAGCTTTCTTCAGAGCGCAAAGGATATGTTATCAGATGTCATTTGTAACCCTGAGCTCAGCCTGGCCAGGCAAACACCAAGACTGCTGAGAAGTGATGCAGCACCATCAGGAATTAGCAGAATTCTCCCATACCCTACACACATGCTCCCAATCCCTGTTTACCACAGCTAGTTGCTAGTGTTCCCTTCAGACCACAAAGGGGCCATTGTAGGACTCTAAGAACTAACACAGAGAGAGAAAACTTTAGGAGAGGAGACCTGAACTCATGCACCTGGACACAAAACGTCTTTTGCATTTAATCCGTAACCTTGCCCTGCTCAAAATGGCCAAGAGAATCAAACATTTAAGAAAGTAAAACCTAAAACCCTAAACCCAAAAAACTCCCAAAGCTCTTCAAATATGCAGGGTCAAATTCTCAGAATCCTCCAAAATTCCATTTTCTGAAAGCTTATAAGCCTGATTGCCCTATGGGGCACAGTGCTCTGTGTGTGTCTGAAAGAGAATTAAACCAGAGCCAGGCACTAGCAGAGCCCTCCCCCTCACACACAGTGCCCATGGGACTCCTGGTCCACCAACAAATACAGTCCCTCTGTAAACATCATAACAAGCACACACTATTAACACAAATTAAAACGAGGCCAGCTAGATTTTATGCCAATGTTTTTACCCAGAAAGCCTGTCCAATAAAGCCATCAATTTACTGAAATCTCAGCCTTCACTTGCATTTTAGTGATGGTCTGAGTGAAGCTGACCAAAGCCAGACATGTGTTTTCCTTCAGAAGTTATACACCAAGGACTGTAGCACGACCCCTGCTGTATCAGTTAATGAGTGCTGAGTTACCAGGTCATAACCGCAAGCACTTCATCCTGCAGCTGGAAATCGAGTCAGTCACGTATGGCGCCAGCTCCATGCACTGCCCCGCTCCCTCCTCGTCCAAGGGGAATTTATCTTCAATCCCCCAGTTCAGGAAGAACTGCTGGCTTCTCCATCCGAGCTGCTCCCTCACACCGTGGAAGCGGCCTGGCACCCTGTGAGGCAGCATCACAGTGCTGGTGAATGGGAAAGGAAACAGAACCAAAGGCTGATGAGGGGCAGTTTTTATGTTCACTTGGAAGTTCACAGTCACAGACTGAGACTACCAAAGAAACCAAATCTATTTAATTTGCTGAAGTTTTCTACCTTGATTGACTCCCTTGCTCCAGCTAGCAGCTCCTGGGTGCATCAGTTCTAGTGTCAGAAATAGCACCCGGCTGAGAGCTGTGCAGGCGAAGCACTGACAGGCGCCAGACACCATCTGCAGCTCGTGCCGCAGCACCAGATGCACAGCCCAGACCGGATCTGGCTTTGGCAAGATCCGGAGTTATTTCCAGCTAACCCCGCCGAACCGATACAATCAGCAACTGAGAGCGGCGCTGGCTGGAGACAGGCAGAGCACTCCTCGCTTCCCTGTTAGGTTTCAGGGCCACCTTCAGCAGTGCTCCGGTCCCTCTCCATCATGCTTTACTACAGAAAACCCAGGTCATCAAGTAACTAAGTCTTCCATTACCTTTGCTTCTGACACACCTTAGGATGAAGCACCCAGTAGGCTGCAGTACTGCAGCCTATCACCTTCCCAGTGCAGTAGTATCACAGCTACTTCCCACCACAAAGACACGGGAATATTATTTTTAGTCCAGTACTCGCTGCAGTTTAACTACTTTGCTATTAACTTTGAAAGTGAGCCAGTGGAGCAGTTTAAAAACCCATCAGAGATTTAATTTGCAAGACAGAAAGGAAAGGGAGTGCAGATCTCTCAGCATGGCAGAGACTTCCCGTCCTGCAGTCCTCCCTAGCAGAACACCTGGTGAAGCTGAGAGGTTGTATCTGCTTTGGCACCTCTGTTCTTGCCCTGCCACCTCCTCACTGCTGCTGAAATCTGCTTGGGTCAAGAGCCTCCCAGTTTGGTCTCTCCCCATTCCTATGTCTCCCAACAAGAGAGCATTATTTTTGTACTGAAATCAACCTACATGGACTTTCAAAGCATCATCGTACAGAGGCTGCTCTATTTTCTAATGAAGTCTTTAAGTTATACTTTTAATAAAGTGTTTTTAAACCTGTCTGGGAATTTCTCCTCTAAACCTGTTGCCTATCCTATCACACAAGCAGAGAGGACTCCATGCAGGTGTTTCCAGCAGTAACACTTGTTCATGCTGGAGCCTCATATGCCGCTGGAGAAGCTGAGGAATGGTGCAGCTCGTGCCACTTGTCTCTCACAGCTGGGTTTTGTCCCCTTGCAGAGGCTGGATGGTTGCCAAAAGAAAATCGTGGTAATGTCCAACTGAAGAATAGGGGCAAGAGGTGAACCCTCCAGCTCCAAATTGCCTTTTAATGGCACAGCTTCCGTTCACATCAGCTGGAATCAGTCATGGAATGTGTCCTGTTGTCCATGCCCTGCACTGGGGCAGGCAGCTCACACCCACACACTGTGTGTGCCCAGGAGCAGAGGGAGATGGCTGCATTCAAAAGGTGGACATGGAGTGATGAGGGACCCCAGAGGTCATCTCATTCTGACCCCCCAGCCGTGGGCAGGGATGTCACACACTAGACCCAGTGGCTCCAAGACTCATCCAACCTGTCCTTGAACACTTCCAGGCATCGGGCAGCCACAATTGCTCTGGGTTACCTCTACCAGGGCCCCACTGCCATCACAGTCAAGAACTTCTCTTCATATCTAATCTAAACCTACCTTCTTTCAGTTTAAAGCCATTCCCTCTTGTCCTATTCAGAAGACTTTTCCCTGCAGCTGAAACATCTCAGAAGCTGAGCAGCCTGGAGGGTGCAGATGGAGTTTTTACAGCCGGAACCACCGACTGACATCTGGCTGTTGATGCACAGACAGTCCCAGTGTAGGGTGAGGAGTGGGATATGGTATCCAAGCAGGTGGCAGAAATGCCTGCTCCGTGTACAGATATGTCCAAATAAGATGCAGATAATCACAGTTAGCAGAAGTATCCACAGCTTTTTAAAAAAAAATGTAGGAGGTATGTGCAAGCTGTGGCCCAGTTTAACAAACCACTCCTCTGCAGTGATACTGCTAAAAACAACCAAACAAGTCTACTTCTGCAGAGTCAAGAATTCAAATGCATTTATGTAAGAACAGTTGTAACTAGAAGTGTTTTAAGCTTTCCACAGGGGGAGTTTTTTAACACAGGGTATAAATAATAGGGGACTTTTCTGACTAGCAAGATGAAATTCAGGAACATAAGAGCAACTGCTGCACCATGAACTGTTAGAGGCAGCCCAGCAGCAGCCACTCAGACCTGTTTCAGAAAACACGATTGTCCAACAGGCATTTCCCAGAAATCAGTTCCCTTCCAGTTTAGGACTAACTGTAGTGACTGTAAGATTTCAATAAGCTTATTTTGCTGTGCAGTAATTGTCTTTATTTCCCAGGTCACACTTAGTCAAGAAAGAACTCAGCTAGTCCCAATTCCAAAGGCAGCCTGACACTGAGGAACACCAGTGGTGGAATTACAAGAGTGGAAAAGTGAAAGTCTCGGTTCAGCGATAAGAGGACACAGGCTTGGCCCCAAACTGGTCTCTTGAGGGAACAAGAGGGAACACAATGACTAGAAGTCATTTACCATCACTGCCTTTCCTGCACCTAATGCAGCACCACCAGTAAGAGCTCACGAAAAGGAGCCAGAGCACACCCCAGGGCGTGTTTGCTAAAATCCACTCATTTGGATCAAATGATACAAGCAAATATATATGTCAAAGTCATAACTCTGATTTAAGCATCATCTAGCTATCACTTTATTCTGTGAAACTGGGCTCTCCTCAATTTCAGACACTTCTAGGAAAGAGGCTGCATGATGTCTAAAACTTCAGCCTTTCATTTTCTCTTCTGTATTTTAAGGTTCTTACAAAGTGACAGGAAGTTTCAACAAGCCAAAAAGATGAGTTAACTTACT
>VYZQ01069927.1:0-11194 GCA_013400655.1 Mystacornis crossleyi
CTGGTTCTCTGTAGGGCCAGCATCCTGTGCCCAGAAACCCTCTTCCCTCAGCCTAAGGACCCTCTGCTCTCATCTTCCCCTGCACAGTGACTTCAGGCACTGCTACCAGCACTGCTGGGCATCTCTCACCAGGACTGCTTGCACTGCCCAGACAAGCAGCACCATCAGGGCACTTGGTGTGACAAGGCTTCTCTCCCTTCCTTCCTCCCATAGGCATTTGGAGAATACCTGCAGCCTTCCCAAAAGACAGATGTTCTCATCATGGCCATTGACTTCTTGGCAGCAGATGACATGGCTAACAGGCAGATGGGCAAGAACATCCTGGACATGGCCACAAGGGACCCTGCTTTCTGGCTGACATATGTGAGCACTCTGTGGCTGGATTGCCCTACCCATGAGCCATGCCAGGCCTTTTCCTCTTTCTCTCCCTAACCCAGCTCTCTCAGGCACCTGAAGCCATTTCATGGCAACAGAGAGAGATGGGAAATGTGGCTGCACCATATTCACCTATGTCCCCTCCAGGTGCCAAAGATCGTGACATATGTCCACAAAAATGTGGAGTGGATCCACATGAAGCCAGCCTGGTTGTAGACTGGACTTTACTTCTTCTTCTGCTGACTGACTGGAACCACAGGGATACGGGAAGGAGCCTGTTGATGGTCTCCCCAACATATGACAGGTGCTGGCCCTGACAGCCGTGAGGGCTTGCTCTTGTGGTGAGAGGGCCCTGGAGACTCTCTGCCAGATGCAGGGGAAAAACCACAGGACATCCCTGAGGAGCAGGGCCCTCCATCCCACCACGCTTCTGAGTTCCACTGCGCATGTCAGATGTGCAGCAGCCAAAGCTGGCCAACCCAGAGCTCCCACCACCATGCTCTTCTCAGCCCCACTGAAAACACCACTTCAGCCCCCTTCCGGACTGCTCAGGCACACCCTCTGGAGACCCAGAAAGAAGAAGGCAGGAAGGGCTGGTTTTGCAGCACCACTGGGGTCTGTCAAGGCTGGACTGGGCATGGCCCGGTGCTAAGTCAGCCCTGCTGATGGAGCATGCAGCACTGTTCCCTGGAAGTGATGTTCTCCATGCCCTGGGCTTTGCAGTGTATGTTGGATGAGATGATCCACATTGCTCCAGGACTGGCAGCTGCACAGGGTATTCAAGGCTGCTGTGGAGGACATCTGCATTGATCCTTTGGCTTTGAGTGCAGAGATCAGATCTTGCTCACCCTCAGGACTGTGCCTGCCTGCCCAGGACAACAGGCATGGCATCCTCCTGGCCTGTCCTGCCCCACAGACACAGCCCCTTAGGACAAGAAGTGACCTGCCCATGGCAGGGAAGAAGCACCAGCCATGGGGGGACTGCCCAGGCAGTGCCCTACTTTCCCCTGCCAGCATAGTATGCCCTTGCTTGAGAAGGGAAGGGATAAGGTCATAATCCAGTCAGGCCTGTTGCTAGCTCTGAGGCAGAGGCATGACCTCTGCACAGGTTGAGAAAGCTGCTAGGAAATACTTGTCACCACCTGCCTGTTGTGTCACCTTTGTTCCAGCTCTCACTCTTCTGTCACTTCTCAGAGGCATGAGAACAAGAGGTGTTCAGGACAGGAAGAGGTGGCACTGCACTATCTGGCTCCAGTGCCCTTGTCCTGTGATGCCAGCGGGAACCAGAAACTGCAAGGTGCAGGGTGCACCTTGGATGATGCCCATCGCTCACTGCCATGTTTGTTGCAGCTTCTGCTCCACCGTAACACAGATGTGGAGTTTGCTGGCATGCACAAATTCTGGAGGTTTCTGAGGAGTCCAAGCAAAGTGATGCTCTCACTGATCCTCTAGGGCCTTGTCACATTGTTGGAGGTACAGAAGATGGTGAGCAAGGAGCACTCAAGTGACTATGGATCAAGGTGGTCCGTCAGTGCTTCACAAAAAGGAAACTGTCATACAAGCAAAAAAAAAAGGTGGGTCCTGCTGCTGGATGTGATGGAGACCCTGCAAGGTGCCAATGCTGGTGTCAAGAGGAAAGCCCAGTTGTCTTCGTGAATATGCTGGATGTTATGAAGAGACATGAGACCATCCCTATTGCTCTGCAACCCTCTGGGTTGCTCCTGTACTTCTTTGACAATGTAAGGCTGCTGTGGGAGATGGAGCCCCACCGATGGGTGCTCTGCAAGGGCAACAGCTGCCTGTAGGCTCAGTCCTGTGGGAAGAACTCAGGCAGGGCTGGTCTCTTCCTCCCTCCTCTTGCATGGCCTTTTTGGGGCCCAGGGCTGTTCATCCATGGCTGATTTGGTCCACAGCTCCTGTATTTCAGGAGCCGACTCCACAGCATCTCTCTTCACATCAGCCACACTCATGTTCTACTCATTCACCATAGGCAGGGAGTGGATGTGACTGAAGTCCTACTGTCCTCCTCTGTACCAGAATTCCAGCCAGTTGCAGCAGCTCTCTAGTCAATGTCTTTATCCCAGGATCCCATTCAGGGCCATGTGTCGGAGATCTAGCACAGCCTGTTTTAAAAATGCTCTGTGTATCTCATTCAGGGAGCTTGCTACTACCTAGTAAAGGTAACTAATCCTACTAGTTCATGAAGGAGACTAAGGTTTGCCTACCAGGGACTTAGAATTGGAGACGGGTTTGAGTTATTGGCCAGAGTTGGAGGTGGAGATGCCTCTTCCAGCCAAGAAATCCCAACATCCATGCCATGCCTCTGCCAGCCGTGGGTAGCTGTGGGAAGGGAGACTTTGTTATCACCTCGCTCCCTTGAATCAAGGCCTTGCTGTGTCACTGCGAAAATGGTGCATGTCAATGGCAAGTTATTGGAGAACCACTGCCCCAGCAGTGCTGGGCTTTCTCCTCCCAGTGCTCCTCCACTAATCCTGAGGGCACAGCAGGGTGCAGGTGAGCTTCCTGCAGGGCCCCAAGGTGTCCCTCAGCAGCTCCAGGAAAGCATGTGACCTAATGGTCCCTCGTGCAGGCTGCATCTCCAAGCAGGGTCATCTCTGACAGCAGACCATGTTGCTTGTTCCAGCATTCACAGAGTGTGCAGCCAGGCATTTAAGGCACCATTACAGAAACAGAGATAGGTAATTTGATCAGTTCCCTGAAGAAATGGAACTCTTTGTTCCCAGGAACACCTCTGCTTTGGGGCCAGAGGAGTGTAATTCCTTCCTGAGGTGTCCTGGCATATCTCCTGCCCCACATGGTGTTTCAGGCTTAAAGAAATCAGAACACCGCCTCTGATGGGGTTAATTCCACCTCCCATGCCAAAATGAAGAGCAGAAGGGGGGATCTTGAAGCCCCCAGGCTTTCTGCTGCAGAGTCAGGCCTTCAGAGGTATTACCAAGATGGCTTTGCTTGAATTTATTTCTTCACTTCTAGTTCCTGTGCAGGTACTGGAAAGGGGATGGCAGAAGCCCACACCAGTTCTAGCCCCTTCTTTTTGCCAGCTGGAAAGTGCCTCTGAGCTGAGAGCATGAGTAGGACCCCATGTTACAGCTTTTGAGTCCTTACAAGAACTGTAAGACTACTCCCAATTAAATATACAGCACTGTTGACACTTGGTGCTTTTTCTGTGCTGCAGCATCTCTTAGTAGGGAATGTCCTTGACTACTGCCCGCGGCCCTTGTTCAGCAACACTCATAACAGCAACAAAACACCCATCTCCTCCTGCTGTATTTTTTGCATCCATGGGTTGTAAATCCTTTACAGAAATGTGTTGTCAGCTGTCTTAGGATATAGGAAAAAAATGGGATGCTTTCTTCCTTGTTTCCTGGCTCCTCCTTTTTGTGGACTTTAAATAAAATTCTCCACTATCAGAATTACCTGAAAGTTTTAAACTCTTTTCAAATAGTTGGTGAGGTTTTCAGGTGATGGATTGATTTCAGAGTGGGACCCCAAGAAAATTACAGCTGACTAACAATAACACCCTGAATACAGGCCATGCAGACTTCAAAGGTGTAACAGGTTCTGTGCAGCGTGATCTATGATATCTTCCTATCTTCTTTTTCCAAGATGGGCAAAAATTTCTGTCAAGAATAAAAAACTTGAGACTTTCTGTTTCTCCAGTAGCTTCCAGGCCCTGTGCAGTGCAGGGTCTCAGCATCTAAAATATCTGTGCAAGAATGGTTGGTCCCCAGGGCACTGTGTGGCTTATTTCTATAGTGGGTGCTGAAGGCACTGGCTGCTCCCAAAGGTTTCACCGTCGTCCAGCAGCTGGAAGGAGAATAATTAATTTAAGTTTTCTTGGAAGAAATCTCCAGCCACAGAAAGTCCATGGGGCTCAGCCTAATGCTAGTGTGGGGCAGGGGGTTGATGAAGGTGTTACATTCATCACCTTGTTTTTCAGAGGTGGCTGCTACCCAGTCACATGAGTCCTAAAGTGCTATAGCCGAGCAGTGAAGCCCAGGGTGAAAAACGACCAACAGATGCTGCAAGGCCCATGTGTAGTGACTATCTTCTACTTGATGTCTCTCTCCCCTCTCTCTCCCCTTTGTTTCCCGCTCTTTTCAATTTCTTTACTTCACATTTATTGTTAAATAAAATCCATATTAATAACTTTCACATATGGTCTTGTTTGCAGCTTAATTTGGGCAGAGGCATCTGGCACTAATCAGATCTTAACAAAGCTCATCCCTGAACAGCGGCTTCAAGGAGGTTTGTGACTCTTTGCTCCATTGTCCCATCTTGGGTGCTGAGGGAGAGGAGCTGTTGAGCTGCCCCCACGCCAGCTTCCAGGTCAACAAGAAAGTCCCCTTTTACAGACAAAACTCCTACAGGGACACTTACTGGGAAAAGACAGGTTTTGGGGATAGGAGGCATTATCCAGTACAGCTGGAAGAAAACAGTGAGTTTTCCATTGAGCCAGCCCTTCCTTGGGGGGAATTCGGAGAAGTAGGAAGCAAAGGTCAGTAGAACCACATCCCTGCTCAGGACAGGTGACTCCAGCTCCATCTTTTGCATAGCCCCACTATATAATACCTTAACGTGCATATTTACAATCAAGTGTCCAAGTCCTGTATTTTACAAAGATAATGCTGCAGTGTATCCTTTTGTTTGCAGACATCACATTTTGATGCCGTTAATTGTATGGTGAGGATTACTAAAACATGAAGTTTAAAGATGCCTAAATCACAGTGAGGGAGCTGATAATCTCTGCCAACAATAATACTTGCACTTTATTTTCATCCTAACATCCAGCCATTGAGTGGAGCTTGGGCCAGGGAGCAGCACTACTGCAAATGGACAAGGTGAGGATGGCACAGGGATCCCAACCTTCTCCTTGGGCATCATTTGGACATCCTTGGGATGCTGTGCCTGTGCCCACAGCTAGACCAGTGATTTAAAGCTAAGTTTACAAGGACTGAAGTAGGGAAGAGACATGAAGTGGCCTTTCTGCATGTAGAGGTGATATCTCTGCACGGATGTGTCTGCCCTGCTCTAACAGCATATCCTGTGGCCAGCCATGGTCCATGCTATGAGGACCCACCACCCGAGGGCATGTCCCTTTGGGATGTCCCCTCTGGAAGGGGAAAATGGTCCAGGGCTCTGGTGCTGGGAGATTTGTGAACCACCAAAGGTGTAATTTGGCTTTTGCAGAGTCTGCCTGTGTCCCCCCCTTCCTGCTACTACCCCAATGCCAATGACCTGGCTTGCTGGGGCACCACAGCCTGGCAGCCCCAGGGCTGAAATTGAGCCTGGGAATGTGCTGCTTTCCTGGCAGGACTCTTTCCTCTCCATCTCTTTGCTGCCTAACAAGCATCCTTGTCAAAAGAGCTTATTTCATTCCAGAACAAAGTTACCTGAATACATTTGGAAGTTGTAGTGCATTTTCAGGGTAATCAGAATTTAATTTGATGCAGTCAAGGCTCTAAAAAGATGTTATCAAGAAGAACATCAAAGCTGGATTCCTGCACTTGGAAATGCAACTGGAATGCTTAGTCCAGATTTCTCATTTTATTGGAGACTTTCAAAAGATTAGTCTAAATAACAAAATATCAGCCTCAAAAACAATATAATATTGAGAGTATTTGCAAATTGATGTCTTTTGTAGATGAACAAAGGCCCACTTCCTTTCCATGTCAGAGATAGTCTCTTATTAAATCCTGCTAATTATACCATTTGTTGTGTCTAATCATTTCTGCACTTGCAGAAATTAAAGCTGAAGCTTATTTTCCTTTGTGTTAAACTATGCTGTTCTTTGGAGTCCCAATCCTGCAAAGTGAGGATGCTCCCACTCAGGAAAGGGAGACCCCATGGGTATGGAAATGGGGGAAAAGGTGGGATGGGGACCCGGGCTGTTTCTTTTGTACCTATGTCTCGGTTACATCCTTGGGACCTTTTATTATTCCTTGGGATAGCTGATGGAAAGCTCCAGCTCTTCCTTGTGAATGCAATTGTGTGACAATTCCAGGTTTTATTTTCAAAGTACAATTTAAGAAGGAAGAAGGGTGCCTCTGAGTTCCTTTAGCTCCTGTTTCTGCAGAGGCTGTTCCCAAATGCCATCATGCCCCTGCAGAGGGGACACAGGAGACAGCCCCAGACCTAGCTTTAGCCCTCAGAAATGTGTCGGAGAAGCTTAGGGGAAAGGAGGCTCAGTCAACTTCGTTAGGGAAATAGTATGGATCTTGTGTTCAAACCTTTGAAGTGTTAATTAAAAAGAATTATGCAAAGGAGCAAGAATTTGAAACATCAATTTGAATCTCAATAAGGCATCTGTATTAAAAATAGCAGCGGGATCAACTACAGATACAGCAGTTTTGGAGCAAAAGGGCCCTGGCATCCTTGGTTCTGCAGAGTAGAGGGTTCCTGCCTGCTCCCTGCCCTGGATGGGTGCTGTGGAGCGGAGCACAGCACAGGGAAAATATTTTTGTGCCTAATATTTAAAGATCCTGAGGACATTTCACTTAAACAAAGACCCAGTGGGGTCTGATGTGGTACTTAGATGTAGAGTTTGGGTAGGTAGAGCAGATGTATGTGTTGGTATGGTGGATGCAGGGCTGGGACCACTCCAGAGGCACCCAACATGGGGCACTGGATACCCCATGCAGACCGGACCCCAACCCTCCACCCAGCACAGTCCCTTCCAGGGAAAACTGGGAGAAAGTGCCTCTCCAGCCCATCTCTTAATTAAAACCCAGCATGTTCTGGCCCTTGCTCTTTCCAATAAAAGGAATCCAGGGTATTAATTACCAGATAAGTGGATAACATCATTAAGTTTACTTTTGCACTCTGCAAACCCTGCAGGAATGTCAATGCCTCCTGCCCTTGGCATCAGTGCTGCAAGGGCACGAGCAGGTAGGTGCCCCAGCCAGCACTGAGGGGGCTGTGCCAGGCTGGCAACACCACTGGGGTACCAGAACCAAGACCCCAGGTCTGCAGAGAACTGACACCCTTAGTTCATTCCCAGCATGGGAGCAGGTGGATGGTGAGGTCACGGGGCCTTCAGTCATGATGGCTTAGCCAGGTAATGTGCTAGGGGGTTGCAATCAAGGGCTGAAAGCAGCCTCGAAGGGGAGAGCAAGGAGCTTTGCTGGGGCTGCAGTCCCACGGGAAAGGTGACAACAGGCAAAGCTGGAGCCACACTGTGAAATTCTGCAGTGATTTCAAAGGCTGAGCCTGTAACCTCAGCTGCGGATTTGATTAAAAATGGATGAGTAACAGCCCGACCTTGGGCAGGGCTCGGGCAGGGCTCAGGCAGGCACACCGCCTAGACCTTTGCCATTGGGAGGAGGTGATGTTCTCAGCTGAAACATGGTATGTGGAAAACCCTGACGCCTGCCTTTCCACCTCACAGAGTGCGATTTCTATGGGTTGGGCCTCGCTTGTCCCTTTACAATGCCTGAAGTCTGCAGAGGGGAACCCGGAACCAAGGGCTGGATTGTTGGGTCCCCCGGGATGTTGCTGGTACTTGGGTGCGTGTATGCAGGATTCTTCATCCCCTGAACTCTGGAGCCAAAACCAACCCCAGTGACATCAACTTAGGAAAGGGCCTTTTACTCTTGCCAGGTGACATGAAGTGTGGAATGTTGGGGGAAGTCAGAACATGGAAATCTCCCTGTTCTGCTCTCCAGGACACTCTTCAGAGGCTCAGGTTCAGTAGCACTCCACTGGCTCTCCATAGCATGGAAATAATTCAATAATTCAGCTAGAAAAGCCTTTTCTCTGTTGCACTGGAGCAAACCCTTTGAGCAGTACAGCTTGAAAAAACAGCAGGGCTGTGGGCACTTGGTGGGTAGTGAGGTGTGTGAGGTGCAGGTAGGCAGAGCAAATAGTCACTGTAAGCCATTGCCAAGCCCCAGTGGGCAGGGAATGGAGAGAAGGTGGGCATTTTTTTTTTGTCTTTCTACAAATATATTTGGGACCAACAAATATCAGCTTGGGTTTTGCAGGGATTCCTTCCCAATTTCTACTCAGTAGCATATACCTTGCAAAAGAATTAACATTACATTGGGCTACTTTGAAGCACAGCTCTCCTTGTAGGTGCTGGTTTGGGACAGGATGGACTTGCTAAAAATACAGCCCCAAATCTGGTGGTCAATTTTTGAGGTCAAGATTTTGCTCTTCCAAATGAAGGTGATGGCTGGAGAAGCTCTTTCCCCCTCCACAAACCTCAAAGCCTCCCACTCAGTTATGCAGATCCCAGTATTTTCTCCTCTGGGCTTTTCCTCATGTGGTTTTTGCATCTCCCAGCCCTGCTCTGGGTGATGATAGCCCCCTGCAGCCACACTGCTCACCAGAGACCTGCCTGGGAATATAAACTGGGGGTAGGCTTCCAGAAACATCCTGCTCTTTGATCTATAATTTAAAAATCATTTTGTTTTGTCTTGGTCGCTTTAACCAGCAATTTGCTATAGCAAAAGAACACAATATCCCTTCAGGAAAGAAGAAATACGCTCATTCTTTCAATTAAATTTCTCCTGACTTTACTGAAACTTTTTCTCTGTTCTCTCTTCTGAAGAAGCAGTTTTTCCTTTTTTTTTAAAAAAAATTATTTTTGTGCTCTCCAATTCCACCGAGACAGAAGAAATCAGCATATCAGAGAAAACAACAATCCTTGTGATACCCAGCAGCCATTAATTAACAAATTATATAAAAAAAAAACTTCTGCAGATAGGATTGTTTTCTCGTGATGTTGCCTTTTCTTTTGTTGGCACTATGACAAGGAAGTTCTTTATTGCTGAGATAAAGCAGATTAAACCATCCCTCTCACACTGGATGGCTTTGTGTGGCTCATTCTTTTGGTCCCCAAATAAAATATCCTGCCCCCACTTTTACCTTGTTGTGATGGGTTCCTGCCTTGATGGGAAAGAGATGCAAGAGTATGTCTGAGCCATCACATCTGTCCCACAGTTGGACCACGTGTCCTTTTCATCAGCCTGAGCATCCCCAGAGGGTGGGGGGCTGAGCTAACCTGAGCGGATTCAGTTTCAGTGGAACATCTGGAGCCCCACCAGGTGGTGCACTTCCTCCCTTAAGTCCACAGCCTCAACTGGCAACAGCCCCAGGAGATCTCCTCAAGTGGCTCTGCTCTCCTTCCCACCATCTTCCCAGGGTTCTTCTCTAAATTTCAGGATTATTTTGGTCTCTCCCTGTCCCTAACTCTCACACCCCTACTCAGGTAGGAGTAGGCTCTGTTGGAAGCTGTTGGGACTGAGCTCCCTGTTCATATACTGGTGGCCAAAGGTGGCACCCATGGATCTCTAACCTCATTTCAGTTCATGGTCTCCAATGGTGAGGAGAAAAATGAGACCTCAAAGCCAGCTGTTACAGAGCCATCCCCAATGCTCAGCATTGGGGTCCCAGCCTTGTGACCAGCTCTGCTGCAACAAGACAAAGGCCAGAAAAGTTCCCTGGGCTGTTGGAGCAAGCCAGCTGCTCGTCTTTGGCCAAAGAACCTTGGACTCCCTCTTTGCCAAAGTCCGCTCTGAGGGCCAGCATCCTTTCAAAGGCTCTGAAAATAGCTGTTGCCTGAAGCCTATTTGCAGTGGGGATGAGTTGAATACCTGCTGGGGGACATTTAATTCTCCCGAAACAGACACCATCATGTTCCTTTAACTGATTTATAAATGATCCCTTGGGGCTGCTGGCACTAGCCTGACTCAACTATGGCTGCAGGTAGGAACTCCATGCTGCCCAAACCTTTGTCTGCTGCCACAAGCACCACAGGGACATAGTCCTCCTGGGAACCCAAGTGCTGCCCATACCTCTGCCTGATGCCAGAAGCACTGTGGGGCCACAGTGCTTTGAGGGCACAGAGCAGGGGACGTGCACAGCCACAGCAATGGGATGTTGCAGCAAAATTCACCTTTTTTCACCCTCTTTTTATTAATCATGTGGATTTCCCCACTCAGGGGCCACAGGCTTGGGCAGGCAGTGTACCAGGGGAAGTGATGGAGGGCACCAGCAAAAGCGGGACATGGAAATCCGCCTGTTCTGCGCAGCTAGCTCCCCCATACTATTGTGGGTGACCTAGTTAAATTAATTTTGGTGGGTGGTTTTTTCTGGTGGGGTGCTGGCTTAATTAGCCAAAAGATGCCCTGATTTCTTTCTTCACAGTAAGATCTGTCATTTAATTTGTCAGCTAGTGTACTCTCACACACCATTCATGGTCCCAGGCACCACAGGTACGAATCAGGGAGCAGCTCTGACCACCCCAGTGGGACCTGACTTGCCCTGAGAATTCCTGCTGGAAGCCTACTGGGATTTGCTGAGCCCCTGTGCAGCCCTTAGCCTATGGCTATAAGTGCAATGAGTTTGCCAGACTTGATGACATGGGGAGTGATACATGAGGTGCCAGGTGCTTGCATGTTTCTCAACGGCACAGAAAAATCCCCTTCTATGCTCCTCCAGAAACTGGAAAAGGTGTGTTTTCTCTTAAAATGTTTCCTTCTCCCAGTGGCCCTGGAAAGGGCAGATAATGGAGCAGTTACCTAACACACGCTTCCAGCGAAAAGTGTCAGTACTTCTAAAACTTCAGAGGTTAAAACATTGTCACATTATTTTTAGTAGTTTTTCATTCGTTTTAATTTGCCATTTGTCAATATGCAGCAAGGAACTCAGAAAAGCATCGCTTACTCCTGGTGGGTTGCTTTCCCCCTGCCAAACTATGCTGTGCTAAGCCAAGATGTGCAGACCTGAGCTGTGCAGGGACAGACTGTGCTGAGCTGAGCTGTGCTATGCCTCTGAAGCACCTCTGCTGTGAAGA
>VYZQ01069969.1:0-12365 GCA_013400655.1 Mystacornis crossleyi
GGAGGAGGAGGAGGAGGGAAAGACCTCGGTGGGTGCCCAGGATAGAAGAAATGGGGGAGGGGAAAGAACGGTGAGACGGGAGGGGGGTGGTGGTGACAGAGGGGACAAATGGGGCACCCGAGGGCCGGCAAGGATCCGGAGCTCGAGCGGTGCCGCGATGTCCGAGGCAGCCGCGGCCGCGGCCGCGGCCGGTTTCCTTTGCCGGAGCTCGGCGGAGCGGCTGCCACGGACCCCGTCCCGCTGGGACCCCGCGGCGTCCCGGCTCGCCGCCCAGCTGGCCCCCTCTAGACCTGTCCCGACGCAAAGTCCCGGGCGATTCGGGCGGTTTGGGAGGACGCCCCTTTCCGACGCCTCCGCTCCGAGGTACGCGGGGGCAGCCGGGGACACGGGCAGGGGTTGGGAAGCGCTTGTCCTTCTGTCCCTTTCTTCCCTGCACCCACCTCGCTCTCCTTGCTTTTCCCACCAGGCTGCCCGCGGCTTCTGTCGGGGAGTCTCGCTCTTTTCCTTGCCTGGTTGTGCATCCCTGGGCTGGGGTGCGGACTTACCTCCAGTTCACAGGCACCACCTCACCCTTTCACTGCAGAAACGTGAGGGAAAATGCGTGGAATAGGAAAAATACACACTTTGTGTTTATTTACAGATCAAAAGAAATGGAAGGTGGGAGAGAAGGAATTGCATTTCCATAGGGAGTGATATAAATATATAAAAATATATAAAAATATAAATATATATGACTATACGAGAAGGGGAGGATAAACACGCACAGAGGTGGTAATGCTCTGCAGGACAATCTCAGGACTGCTTTTGCTCATTAACACCTCCAGCAGAACATGTGGGGTCAGGATTTGTCCCCCCATAGCTCCAGGTCTGTCCAAGATCCTAACTCGGAGGTGCTGGATCAGCAGGGGCTGGCTTTCAAATCAGAATTTATGGATCACTCGGTCTGATTTCAGGTCCTCATTAGGAGAAGACAAATCGCTGTCTAGAGGATCCCACATTTCCCAGTCCATGGTAACACAATCCCCCTCAGTAACCGGGTGACTGTCACTCCCTCCTGTCCCTGTTTGCCATGACAAGAATTTGGTGAAGTCTCAGGTGGAAACCACCACGTTATGGACAACCCCAGCCCAGGAGAAATTATATTTATTTTAAGTATTGTTCCCATTTAATGCACGACCTCCAAACCTGCACAAAGTATTTCGGGAAGATCAAGACTATTTTATTTTGAGATGCAGGACCCCAATCCCGAGCTTGATCTTCATGGATTCGGGACACTCACCCACAGATCTTGATAAGGGCGTTGCATCCTCATATATTCCCTTTCTCCTGTTGCTTTTTATGGCCCCTGACGAGCCCTGGAGCTCAGTCATGTCATCTGAGTCCCCAACTGAAGTTTCAGGGCCGAAAGAGGACTTTAACGGGGGCTCAGATAGTTCCCTGGATCTGAGCCTGGAGCAGCTGCTCCACACAAGCCTCAGGGCTCAGATTTAGCACCAGCTCAGCCATAAATCAGCGCCACCCAGAGCCGGTTTGAGACACCTCAAACGGGAGGCTATTCCAAAAGATTTTCCTCTTCCCACCTCCGTGCTGAAAGGAGGTTAAAAAAAAAAACAGGAAAACCAGGATTTGTGGGGAGCAGAGGCCAGCGTTCCTGCTTTCTTGCGTGTCCCCTAGTGCCGAGGTCCCCGTCCCTGGGCTGGAGAAACCGGACACTGCAGGAGTGACCCCGGGCAGCCGCCGCGTTCCTGGAAGAGCACCGCCCCCGCGGGGCCGGGTGCCAGGCATTCCGGTTCCAGCCCCGCTGAAACCATTCCTCATCCGCAGGAGAGAGGCCATGGCAGCCGTGTTCCTGCCCGGGAACCTCCAGGACGAAGCTACTTGCTCCGTGTGCCTGGAGTTCTTCAAGGACCCCGTGTCCATCGAGTGCGGGCACAACTTCTGCCGGGCGTGCATCGTCAAGAGCTGGAAGGAGCTGGAGATGGACTTCCCGTGCCCGCAGTGCCGGGAGGTTTTCCAGCAGAAAAGCTTCCGCCCCAACCGGCAGCTGGCGAACATGTCCGAGATCATCAGCCAGTTCACGCTGCGCGGGGCCAAGGGCGCCGAGGAGGACGGGCTCTGCCCCAAGCACCGAGAGGCCCTGAAGCTCTACTGCAAGGACGACCGCAGGACCATCTGCGTGGTGTGCGACAGGTCCCGGGAGCACCGGCCCCACTCCGTGGTGCCCGTGGACGAGGCTTCTGAGGAGTACAAGGTCCGTCCGACCCGCGGGAAACTCCCGGGGAGTTGCGTTCGTCCCCGCGGTGTCACCCGGCTTTCCCTGGCGCTCAAACGCCCTCCCGAAGAGCTGGCGGTGCTTCCCAGCCTCCCGAGAAGCTGGGAGAACTTGTTCTGTCTGGATGTGCGCACCCCACTCCTGCGTTCTCCTGGTTTCTGGGATGGATTCACCTCGCCGGGAGGGGAACGGCTGACGGAGCCAACCACCCGCGGCTGTCTGGGGGTCGGGAGAGCTTCCAGAGATGAGCGAAGTTCATTAAAGCCGGGCTGAGCTTTGCCTGGGCCAGGAGCCGATGGGAACAGGGCACGTCCCGTCCCCGGCATCCTCCGTTTCTTTTTGGGGGGAGGGGTTCTGGTGGTCCTTGGGGCCGCCGGCGTGGGCGTAGCTGAGCCAGAGGGATTTCCCGGCGAGCGCATCCCGTGTTTTCCTCCCTCTCCATCCTACCTGGCAAAGAGCAAACCCTGCAGAAAGAGGAACGCAGGGAAGGAGAGAAAGCAACACCGGCCACATCCTCTTCTTTTATTCCCAGGAGAAAATCCAGGGGCGCTTGGATTTCCTGAGGAAGGAGCGGCAGGAGCTGCTGGAGTTCAAAGTGAACGACGATAAGAAAACCCAGGAGCTGCTGGTGCGTCCCGGGACAGGGTGGTGGGGAAGCCTGGAGGGGGTGAGGAGCCACCGCCCGCCCTAGTGTCCGAAAAAGGGAAAGGGGTGGTTTTCTCCTTCCTTCGGGCCCCACCACCATCAGCCACAGCCTCAGCAGACCTCGGGGATGGTGCTGGAGCATCTGAGAGCAGGGCTGGCTCCGGGGCTCTCCACCCTTCCTCTTCCTCAGCACATCATCCCTGTGGCAGCAGAAGGGAAACAACCCCATCCCACTGAAAATAATCCCTCTCCCAGACCACCCTCCCCCCCAAGATGAGTGGCTTTGAAGGGCTCACGTCCCCTTACTTGGGGCAAAACCCACTGAGCCACCCTGGCCCATCTTACTGCTCTCCCATCCCTGGATTTTTTTAACACGACTGCAATTCCCTGTTGTTTTGGAGGCTGGCAGGGTTGGACACAGCCCAGCCTGTCCCAAGCCCCGGAGTCAGGTGTGACGCCAAAGGCAGAGCATGAAGGGCCCTTCTTTGGGGGGCTGGGTGGACCTGCTGGACCTGTGCTGAAGGACAATGTGGAGTGAAGCAACCAAAAAACCTCACGGTGCCAAAGGGAGCATTTCCTGGAGCAAAATGTTCCAGTTTGCCCAGGGCTCTGTCCTGGAGGGGACTCGGGGTGTTTGTGATGGCAAACCCAACGAGAACGGGGATGGTGGCAGAGCTGAGGAGCGAGAGATCCTAACAGGCAGGGATTTGGCTCTTCTACCCCCACCTCTTCCCAAGGCTTTTGTCCAGGAATGCTACCCCCTATGTCTCCTCACCCCTCCCCAAAGGAAGGCCCCCAGTCTCACCAGACCGGGGCTCCAAATTTACCACCCGGCCTCTCTGCTGAAAGCCCCTTTTTGCCGTGTTTCATTGCCAGAAAGCCATTGAGAGCGAGCGGCAGAAGCTGCTTTCGGAGTTCGAGCGGCTGCGGCAGTTCCTGCACGACCAGGAGCACATCCTGCTGGGGCAGCTGGAGAAGATGGAGAAGAACATCTCCAAGAGGCAGAATGAGAACATCACCGACCTCTCCAAGGAGATTACACTCCTCAACAAGCTCATCACCGAGCTGGAGGAGAAAATCCAGCAGCCCATGCTTGAGTTCCTCAAGGTGAGATGTCAGGTCCTAGTCACTACCTATTCCTCCTTTTTCAATGTGTTTATGGATCCTGTAGAGAAAAAAAAAGTCCTTTTTTTCCTGTCCTTAATGAGTGGATAGTGCGAGGAAGTGTCTGAGTGCCCCAAGCTCTCTCTGGCTGAGGAACACCCTGGAGCAGTGTCCTCTTCAACTTTAATTAATTTTTTCCTCCAAGAACTTGTCTAGACTTTTCTAGCACCCCCAAGCCCTTGGTTTCAAAGTGTTCAGAGCCGAGTTAGACCGAACTCTCCTTTCGAGGCTGGGAAAACCACCCCAGGGTGCCTGAAATCCTGAAATCCCACAGCTCTTTTCCCCACCCAGAATGGCAGGAGGGCTGTGGGTGACCTTTGAATGGAGCTTGTTTTTACTGAATTGAGCAGATCTTGCTGGTGGCTCCCGCAGACGTGCACAGGGTTAAATCTCCTCCCAGGCTGCATTCTGGGTGCTGTCAATATTTGCAAATGGTTTCGGGACTTGGCTGTGGGTGGAAATTCACCCCACGTGGTCTCTGTGCAGACGGCACTGGTGCCCACGAGAAATACCCTGGAACAATAGTTGGTATTCTATTAAAAAGCAGGTTGGGAACTCTGGGCTGGCTCCAGGGTTCTTTTTCAGCCCCTGGGAGGTGACTCTGGCTTTGTGTGGGCTCTGGAATGTGTTTTAAGTGCACCAGAACGGGTAAATAATGGCTCAGTTTGGTGTTTGTTTGCAGTGTTGCAACTTTACTGAGTGTATTTGAACCTTAGATTACCTCCGTAATCCACCCTGCTTGAGGGAAAATAACTTCCTTGTCCATCCAGGGTGGGATGAGGCATCCCAGGCTTTTCTTGGGGGT
Source organism: Mystacornis crossleyi (assembly GCA_013400655.1). Classification (NCBI taxonomy): domain Eukaryota; kingdom Metazoa; phylum Chordata; class Aves; order Passeriformes; family Timaliidae; genus Mystacornis; species Mystacornis crossleyi. The sequence continues at coordinate 4,887 of VYZQ01069969.1, forward strand.
GATTAGACTGTGGAAGTCCAGAAATCATGGGGACATCAAGGTGCAAAGCTGCCCAGTTTATGGCAGGTGGCTCTTGGGCAGAGCGATATTTGCAGGTACCTCTTGTCCCTCAATGCTTCACGTGAGACAGGTTGACAGGACCTTCCCAGAAGTGGGAGACCAGCAGGAAGACCCCAAAAACATCCCTGAGGCTGTCAGGTGCCCACATGTGGGTTCACAATAACAGCAAAATAGTGGGAGAGGGACTGGAGTGACATTTAGGTGACCTGAAGATCCTCCAAACTCACCTGGAGAACCTGCTCGGAGCAGTGGGAGGATGAGAGGCCTCTGACAGTGCCTTCCAGCCTAAAACACTGCACATTCTGTGGGCACAAGGCTGGGGTTTTGTGGATGAGCCACGGGGAAGGTTCCCCTGGAGCAGCCAGGCCTGGAGATGCTGCAGGGAGCGGGATGGGATTTGGTGGGAATGTCACCTCCCGGAGCTGGAATCCAACACTTAAGGCATGAATCCACATCTACTGGCCACATCCATCAGGGATGGACATCCCAGCTGGGTTTGCTGAGCGGGAATTGCTCGGAGTGGGGGTGAGGGGAGGGGGCCAGAACGCAGGGATTTCACTCGGTCTCTCTTTTTCCTTTCCAGGATGTGGTGGGAATCATAAGCAGGTACGGAATTCTGCTCTCCCTGCTGCCTCCAGGCTTCCACCCCTCCCCATGCCTGTCTGGAGGTCACTGTCCACAGTCCAGGTGCCAGAGGGAGACACCGGGGAGGATGGAATTCTCCTCCTACTCTCTACAAGCCCTGGGCCTATTCCAGCTTCTTGGAAATCTGATTTTCACAATGTCTTTTTCCTACCAGTGGCCTTCTTCAAGGGTTAGGTGGGACCAGAAACCCCAAATTCCCTTATTTGCTCACACACAGTTCCCCCAGCACAGCAGTTCAGGCAACACCAAGCTCCAAAAATGACACTGGATCTGCAGCAGGAGCAGATGAAGGTGGGGTTTACCCAAAAGAAATCCTCCCATCACCCCAGAGGAGCCTCGAAATCCACGCCCAAGTCCTGATTTCCTCACCCCAAGGAGGGTGAAATCCCAGTGGGATCCTCTGGGGGGATGGGGCAGGAACATTGGTGGCAAACGGAGATGGAAATGGGGGAATATCGGGGGAGTATCAACAAGTTCCTCGTTGTTTTTTCGCTTTTTCCCTTGGCAGGAGCGACGATGTGAAGTGCCACAAGCCCGTCCCCGTCTGCACCGACATGAAGATGCACGTCTGCAACTTCTCCCTCAAGACTGTCATGCTTGAGAAGGTCTTGAAGAAATTCCGAGGTGGGTGGAAAAGGTTTAAAAATAATCCCTGGCCTTTCCTGGCATTGGGTGGGAGGGGTGGGAGTGCCCAGGGTGCTGCTTGAGGGCTCCTGGGCACTGAAATAGGAGCAGAAATCACGTTGGAAAGGGATTCTGGAGAGCCTGTTTCTCATTCTGGAGATCAGCATGAGCAGGAGGAGACTCGTCCCAACTGGGTTGTTGGGGAAGGAAATGTGGGGTTGTTTTAAAGAGGGGAAAATGCAAGCGTGAGCATCAGTTTTGATGCAATAAAACCTTTAATTTCAAGGACTTTCATGCTGAGATTGCCAAGCCCTGGGTTTGCAGAAAAGCAGGAAACCACGAGATGGTGCTGAGAGAGCTGGAAAGGCAAAATACCCCAAAAAGAGCAGTTCTAGTAGAGAAAAAACCAAATCGTTTCTAAATCGAAATTACACCCTGGGGCAAGAATTGCTGAAAGGATGTGCTCGAGAATTGAAATTGCTGAGGCTGAGATGTGGCAGGGCATGGTAAATATGGTTTAAATAAATCCTGTGTTTTCTTCAGGCCCAGAAGCGGGTTTTTAATGAAAATTAAATATATTTAACAAGGATTCTCCGCTGTTGCGCTACTGCATCCTCAGCTCTCGCTGATGCTTTAGTGCCACAGTCCCCTAAAGGACACCTGAGGCATCCCTTCTGTCTCTCTTGAGTGTCACCATTCATGTCCCTGTCTCTCCTCCTTTTCAGAACACCTCCAGGATGAGCTGGGAAGAGGTGAAAAAGGTAAAAAAAAGATGATATATGGATGAAATATCATCCAAAAAAGATGATATTTCAGACATAGCACCCAGAGCAAAGACTTGAAATTGTGGTTGTATTTTGCAAAGCCAAAGAGAGGGGAACAAAAAGGAAAAGGGGGAAAAAAAAAAGGAAAAGACACTCTAGATTTCTTTTTTTTTTCCTTAATTTCTTCTCTCTCGATGATTTCCAGATCCAGCCTGCTCAGCTCCAGAGCCCAAAGCCGATTTTTCTAACTGACGCCGGGGATCTGACAGCTCAGCCAGGTCCTCTCTGCCTGTTTGCACCTAACAAACCCATAGATATGAGACCAAAAAGCCGTTCTGAGTCACAACTGGCTCTTAGGCTGCCAAATTTGCTCTGCTGGGCTCCTGTTTCCACCAGGGAATTGGGATAGAGGGTGTGAGCTCCAGCATCCGCTCCCGTGTGAAGTCAGAGGGGTTAATCCCAGCAGAATTTGGTTAATTCCTAAATTATTTAAGAATTTAAATTAAATCCCAGCAGAATTTAAGTAGTTTTTAAAGTTAATTAAGAATTTAACTCCTTTTCACAGGAGAGGTCATGAATTTGAGGGGCAAACCCAGCCCACAACAATTTCCATGCTGGACAAGCCCCTGGGAGGAGGCTTTGCAGGAATTCTGGGATCAACCCCATCCCTCTGACCTCACCCTGAGATTAAAACCTGTCCCACCCCGACCCCCTCAGTGTGAAGGTGCCCAGCGCAGAGTTTTTAGAAGAAAAAGCTCATTTTTTGCTTTTGAAGCTGTGGTCTCCAGCACAGGGGCCTCAAAGGACAGCCCAAGGGGTTGGACCGTTTCCAAGGATTCTGCTCACAAACAGCACCCCCAGACACCTCTGGAAATGCCAGAAGCTGGCAGAAAACACAAGGAGGAACCTGGTGACCACTGTTGAAAAGCCAGAGGCCCCTCGCTGCATGCCCAGGGGGGTGGGTGCATGCGCAGAGGCGTCACTCGCTGTTTGTTGTCCCACAACGTTGCGGTTGAACCTCAAACCCAAATCCTGAAGTTCCAGGATCTGGAGATGCCCAAAGAAGGAAAACACCTTGTAGATAAAAAAAAATCGGCATTGATGAAATCAGCTGGTTCCAACCCATTTCCCACAGTTTTGCTGGTGGGATTTGCAGTCTCTGATGCAGGAGATGCTGTTTTCTGGCCACTCTCCCACTTTGGGGGAGGAACCTGGTTCAAAACTTAGGTTTTGAAGGAAAAACTATCTCAGCTTTGCCTGTCCTTGTTATGACTTTCCCCATCTTTATGAAGCACTGTGAGGATTTTAATCCCACTGTGGCTCTTTTGGGAAATTTTTATGCAATTTCCTTACCCAAATCTGTGAATTTTGGAGAGCACAAAGGCCTTTATGGTGTGGCACCTGCCGTGTTTCAGCTCCTGAGGCCCCATTTTAGACTCCCCTCAAAGTGTCTCATGGATTTGTGGCGACTTTGCTGACTACAACCACAATTTGAGGTCACTTGTTGCTTCCTCTGAGCCTGAGTTTGGAAAGGGGAAAAAAAAGCTGTTGGGACCAAGCTGCACCTGCATGTTTGGTTTGGGCTGCTCCAGCCCTTAGGTCATGGCTTCCCACAAGGATCTGGATGCCTTTGGGGTCATTTGGGGGTTAAAACTCTAATTTGTGATGCCAGGGAGGTGCGGAGCCCACCCGTGTGTGGATGAGCTGGAAACCAAGATAAAAAAACAATTTATGTGGAAAAAATGTCCTTGATCTAAGGGCCATCTTTGCTGTTGATATCTGCGAATTATCTGCACGTGCTTTTACGGTGTTCTTTGCTCCTGGTGGCCTCGTGTTGTTGTCACCCCATTTCTCACCAGAAGCAGCATGAGATCAACCCCCCACCTCAAGGGAACTGGGGTGTCCATGGGGGTGTCAGTGTGGGGTGCCTGTGTGGGATGGGGTTATTGGGATTGGGCTGGGGTTAGTGGGATTGGAAAGTGATTACTGAAGTTCAGGGATGAATGTTGATGTTGGGAAGGGATTGTTGAGGTTGGGATTATTGAGGTCCAGGCTGGTCCAGAAACTGACAACCCCCACCCCGAGTCGGGCTTTTCATTGCTCAAACCTTTGCTGAGTTCTGATGGCTGTCACTGCTGTCCCCAACAGAGGACCTGACCCTGGACCCTGACTCGGCCAACCACCTGCTTATCCTCTCCGCTGACCTCAAGAGTGTCCGGATGGGCTGCAGGAAGCAGGAGCTGCCCGACAACCCCAAGCGCTTTGACACCAACTCGCGGGTCTTGGCCACCACAGGCTTCAAGTCAGGGCGGCACTACTGGGAGGTGGAGGTGGGGCCCTCGGACGGCTGGGCCTTCGGCGTGGCCAAGGAGTCCATCCGCAGGAAGGGGCTGACGCAGTTCTCCCCCGAGGAGGGGATCTGGGCCGTGCAGCAGAACGGGGGCCGCTACTGGGCCGTCACCTCGCCCCAGCGCACCCCGCTGTGCCTCAGCCACAAGCTCAGCCGGGTCCGGGTGTACCTGGACTATGAGGGGGAGGAGGTTTCCTTCTACGACGCTGAGAACATGCAGCACATCTTCACCTTCAACGTGGCCTTCCAGGAGAAGGTGTTCCCCCTCTTTTCGGTCTGTTCCACTGTCACCTACATCAAACTGTGCCCCTGAGGCGCCTCAGGGAGTGCCGGGGAAGGGCCTGGCCCCTGAACGAGCTCAAAAGACTCAGATCAGCCTGGTTTGGTGGGACGTGGGCTGGGGGGCGGGCAAGCAGGTGGTCAGGAGAGCATCACAACGAAGGTCTTCAGAGCAGGTGGAAGCAAGGAGATGGCCAGCGGTCCCCAGAAATTGTGGTTGCCAGCTTAAAGGAAGATTGTGGTCACCAGCTTGAAGGCTGTGTGGTCACCAACTCAAAGACTGTGGCCACGAATTCAAAGGCTGTGGCCACCGACTCGAACCCACCTCTGGAAGGGGTGAAAAGCTCATCCAGTCAGTTAGAAGGAACCCTCCAGATGTCATTTGTGCCTCCAGGTCTGACCTCGGATGGGGGTTTAAGGATCTGTGAAAGCTTTGGAGTGGCTCCTCCACCCTTTTGGAAGCACCAGTGGCTGGGAAATGGAATATTTATGGGGTGAATGACCTGTGGGAAAGGTGGGATTGAGCAGGAATCTTCGGACATCCGTCCAAGGCAAAGTTCCTCTGTCCACAGAGGAAAAATCCAGTCAGAAATTTCCTGGTTCCTTCTCCCACCTGGGGTAAAAATTGTTCCCCAAAAGCTGTTTTGTGGGATGTCGTGAGAGTTGTCCAAGCTGTCCCAGATGATCACTGTCCACCCGGTCTGACCTGTCCAGTGTGGAAGAATCTCTGTGGGGTACTGGCTGCTCTCCCTATCTGATTCTCCACCCACGGCTCCTCTGGAAGACTGTGGAAAAGGTTAAAAGGTGCTTTTTTGGGTTTTTTTTAGTGATGTTTGTCCTGCTGGACCTGAGCAAGACCCACGTTTGGCCCTGTGGTGCTCCTGTGCTGAGGCCTCTCCATAGACAAGGTGTTCCCAAAATACCCCTCATGGTCCTCGCGCTTTGCGTGGGTTTTGGTGCTGAATCTTGTGTTCTCTCAGTTTCTCAGCAAAATCACCCATTTATCCCCATCTCTTGTTTCTTTTTCCCTGGAAACGCTCGGTCTCTGCCAAGGAGCTGATGCTGAACTTGAGTTTGCTTCATCCACTCTGGTTTTGCCAAAAAAAAAAAAGCAGCTTTAAAAAGTAATCAGTGTCTTATTGCCTGAAGTGCTGGTAAAGGGGGATTCTGGGGTTGGTCGGCTTTGGAACCTTTTCCATAAAACACAAAAATCCTTTTAGGAAATAGACTAGGGGCGAGGTGGAGGGAAGGTTTATTTGATCCATAACAACATTTCCTGGGTGGTTTGAGATGAGAAAAAGCAGAAATATCCCAAATTTTCAGCTGTTGGGTTGGTTTCTACCCTGAGATTAAAATTTATATCTTTTGTTTAATGAGTTAGCTGGGCTCGATGAGGGGGAAAAAGAAATAAAAACAAGCTGACCTTTGCCTTTGGACACCCTTGGCGGGGACAAACAGGCATCAGCACCTGGGTTATTGCAGCAGCAACAAGGAGCTTTCCTCTGGCTGGACATTGGCCAAAATCCCTGGAAAAATAGACAGAAATGGAGTTGCCAAGGGCTAAACCCCGACTTTCGAGGGGTTGAGCCCCAGTTTTGGGGATTCTGGGATGGGTGATGCCCCAGGGCTGGTTCTTTCCGGGCCCGCCTGCTCCTCTCCCTCGTGTCAGGCAGGGGACGGAGGGAATTTTGTGGGGCAGGAGGAAGTCTTGGGAATGACAGGGATTTGGGGCGAGTCCAGCCGGTTTGGGGGTTCCCCGGTGGTGGCCCCAGCGGAGCGGCGGTTCCTGCGCCGGCTCCATAGCTCAGGGGTTAGAGCACTGGTCTTGTAAACCAGGGGTCGCGAGTTCAAATCTCGCTGGGGCCTCGGGAGTTCCTTTTTTCCTGGTTTTACCCTTTCCCCCCACCCCAAAAGGTTTCATCACTTTTCTCTCCACACCGGGATCGAGGGCACGCACGGGGGAACCGGGCGAAGATCCCACGAATGTCAGGGGCAGCTCGCCCCACCTCCCGGTCCCTTCCTCCGTCTGAGGATTGATACGGCTCTCGGCAAGGCTGAGGCATAGCGGCTCGTTGGTCTAGGGGTATGATTCTCGCTTTGGGTGCGAGAGGTCCCGGGTTCAAATCCCGGACGAGCCCGCTCCTTTTAACTTTGCCACATATTTCTTTCAGTTTTCCTTTTTTCTTTCCTGTTTATTTTCGTTGGTTTTCTCTTTTAATTTTCTTGTGTCTGTGTGTGTGTCTGTGTGTGTCTGTGTGTGTGTGTTGGTCTTTAGTTTTATGCGGGCTTTTTTTCTTTGCCTGGGGGTTTCTTGTGTATGTGGTGTTCTATTCGGGTTGGGTCTTTTAAAATGGGGGTTTTTTTGTTGTTGTTGTGGGTTTGGGGGGGGGGGTTGTGCGTGTGGTTTTCTTATTTGGGACTTTTTTGTTGGGATTTTTTGTTTGGTTTGCTTCGCTTTCTTTCTTTGTACGTTTTTTGTTGTGAGTTTGACGGGTTTTGTGCCTTTTTTAGTTGTTTTAGGGGTAGGTGTGTGTGTCTGTGTTTGGAGGTCTTTTTGTTTGTTTTGCTGTTGAGATTTTTTTCTTTGTACGATTTTTGTTGTCGGTTTGAGATATTTTGTGCGCGTGGTTTTTCACTTATCTGAGGACTTTTTTTGTTTGGATTTTAAATTTCAGTCTTCCCGGGTGAGGAGACGGAGAGGAAGGGAAATGAGACAAAGATGCAAAAGCACGTATGCTGGCAGCGGTGGGATTCGAA
>VYZQ01069978.1:0-10019 GCA_013400655.1 Mystacornis crossleyi
GACTTCAAAATGCATTGCATTTGGTTTTATAGTGGGCGTAGAGTTGTAAAGGAGTGATATAGTTTTATGACTGTTCTATACTTTTGTTTTTAAATTGCCTATCTACACTGGAACTTTTTTGATGATTACTAGTTAAGAAACTTTCTTTAGTATACGTAGGTAGTACACCCAGTACTGACAGAGCCTCAGGTGTCATCTCCAAAAGCTGTATTGTTTTAATTTAAACAACTTTTGAAGGTTTGACTGATACATTCAGTAGAAAATGGCTGTTAGTTGAGAAGTTCAGGAGCACCCTTGGCTTTCTCTTGCCGATGCATAGCTGATCCCTTGTGTCTCTCTGGAAGTTCTTCACTGCTGGACCATTCTTTTTCTTCCAGCTCTCTGGGGATGATGGTGCTGCCACTATAAATCTTCTCTCCTTCAATGGTGATAAAACTACTAAGAGCAGATGAGTAACTTGTGTGACAACTGTCTGTCAGTTTTGCTGGAGTACAAGGAATCAAAGTTTAAATCTGCTTAATCTGATTAACTTTTTTTTGCTTTCTTTTGTAAAAATGATTGGGGGATTTTTTTGGTATAAGGAATGGTGAGAAAATGGAATGTGGTACTAAGAGGAAAAGAAGCAGAGTTTGCAGAAGGGTATAGAATTTGAAAAGACTAAGAAAACAAATGGGTTTTGAGGCTTTAGAAGTGTGTCCTTAATATCTGGGCCTGCAGCTGAAATGTAGAATTTTCTCATGGAAGGTGCACTCACTTGATGGTGTTCAGAAGGCTGGGGCAATGGGCTTAGGAGGTGCTGTGATCAAGGCAGTGACTCTGAGGAAACACTGTTTCCCTTTTCCAGTAACTGCCCTGGTTTTTTCCTGGTTCTGTGCGCTCTCCTAATATTTAGGATAGATTTATCAGTGTATAGAATGAGAATTTTATAGAGAGACGAAAGCATATTGTGCCTGCAGATTTATGCAGGATCAAAACACATTTTCCTTGATTTATCACAAAGGTGTAATGGTCATCATGCTGAAAGGCCTTGAAGAATTCCTGCATTTATTAAAGAAGCACTGTCTGGTTTCTTACACCACTATAGGCCAACCAGCTGGGCTGCCTATTGCTACCAGTCACTGTTGTCTTTGTGCGGAGTGGATGCTCTAATAGCTGCAGACGCCATCAGCAGTGCTGGCACATGATTAAACTAGACACAGCATTTATATTTTCCAGAGATCTTTTTTTTGGTGATGCTATGGTTGTTTTAAGCAGTTTCATGTAAGTCATAATATTATAATTCTTAAGGGATCCAGACATAGGGAAAGATGGGGCTGAGAAGTAACAGGTGTGTGAGGAGCTAGTGTTTGTACAGAGAGGTTTGGAAAAAAACACTGACTTTTCAACAGAAAATGCACAATTGTGCTTTATTCATTGCTGAGTTCTGTAGCCAAGAATTTGCATTTTTATAGGTATGTTTCTGTTCTTTGTCTGCCATGCATCACTGTTGCTTTTAAAGGTACTCTGGGTTGCTGATCTCACACAAACTTAATCTCTAGTGCTCACCGATTTCAGTCAAGGTCTGTGGTCATGTTTGTTTCTCCCTCTATAGCTGTTTGATCTCATCTGAGGGAGTTTCATGTATTGAAGTCTTTTCTTTTTGATTCATAATACTCTAGCTTTTTTCTAGAGATTGGGTAGCAAAGCATTTGGTCTCTGTCACATGAGATGTAGAGATGGTGTCACCTTGATCATATGCTTTCTTCTGAGAGTTGTCTGCCTGTGAATTAATATCTCTATGTAAGGTTTGGCTGGTAGTATTATAGGATAGAGATGACACTTGAAGCAGAGACTGCTTTCCCAGCAGCAACAGCTATGAAAACTTGCTCATAATTATCTAGAATTTCATAAGGTTTGGACCACTTGGCAGACAAAGGGAATGCTGAACTGTTCCAGCCTGTAGTAGAAAGTTTATCATCACTGCAAGACTAAAGCTGCTGCGTAGTTTTACCAGGAATGATGACTAGAGTGAGATTCAGAGTTAAGACCAAGAGCAGAGTTGGTGTCTTTGGGTTTGTTCCTTTTACTTATTTTACATAACTTTATTTTACCCTTTAGTGGAGCCAAATGGAGAAACTGTTAGGCACAGCCGGATGCAGTCATAACATGTGTGCAGCCTTAAAAGGCTGTGGAATAGGTGGGGTGATCATGAAGCACAGACAGGGGTTTATTTACGAGAAGCATGCTTTCCAAAGCAGTCTGTTTTCCAAAACTCTGCCAAGTCCACTCATAATCTATTAGGACAGCCTGCCTTCCCTCCAGCAGAGCAAAATAAATGTGTTTTAATAAATAAATACAAATAAAAATAAGTAAGTAGTGTTTTCTGTTGCCTTTTTATGTAAAGTAATCAGTCATCTCTTTTTGGATAAATTCTGTCTGGTACTGAGTAGAGCTGGTGTCTCACCTTGAAAAATAAGCCAGGGAGAAGAGAAGCTGCATTTTTTCCTGCATAGCTCATATGGGCAAGGGAAGAACAGTGGTCAGCTGCATAACTCTTTTTATCACCTCTTAAGTAGAGAGATTTAGGCGTACCAGAAGCAGTATTAGGAGTCAGTGACATCTTTGGGCTGAGCATTAACTATATCAAGATTTAAATAATGTTAATGACCACGGAGTTGTCTTTGGCTTTTTAAAAGGTTTTTGCAAGGTTCACCAAGAACAAGGAAGATTATCTTTCAGGGGTCATCTTATAGTCCAGTTCAAAACTGTCCTGCACAATATGACCGAAATCAAGCTGCCAAATATGCCTCCTTTCAGGGGGGGACCCATGCTGCAAGTAGTTAAGTGCTGTGAGATCTGTAAGAGCTGGTAGTGCAGCTAAGTGGGAGAGCAAGTTGTATCAGATACTGTACTGTTTGTTTGGGAGCTTTTTACTGCACAGTGTAGCTGGAGAGCTGTGTGGTAGCCCAAAGGTGCTTGTGACTTGAGGCCACTGGGAGGTTTTCAGCTGTGAGCTGAAGGCAGTGGTTTTGTCTAGAAGTCCTCCTCTGCCCATCCGCACAGGTGTTTAAAGAAATTACATTTTTTTTTTCCCCCCCTCTTCTTTCATTGTTAGGTGATACAATTGGGTGAGGGACTATCTCCTTCTTTATAGTTGGAGAGTGTCTTTGAATGTTTTCTGCTCTGTACAGAGCTTACCCATCATGAAATCTATGAAAAAAATCCTATTTAAAGTCTTAACAAGGTAATATATTTTATTAAAGTTCACTGTTGCTCTTTGACTTTTGCCATTATATATGAAAAAGGCCAGTTACATTATTTATGGCCCAGGCAGAAACTTGGTTGCTGTGGTGAAGTAGCTGCCAAAGCTACTGTGCCTGGCTAACCATATTTAAGAATCCAAGCAGAGATTTTGTAGTCATTGTAAATGAAATAAATGGCATTTTTAATGAGGCTCAGTTAGTAGACTTACAGCACAGTAGCTGATTAAATTCTGCATTGCCTCCCTTTTTAAAACGGTAGTATACCCGGCTAAACCCTAGAAGGATGCAAATCTTTAATCTTGAGCCCTTTGATGAACTTGTCCCTGTGGTATGTTCTGTAATGGCAAAGAAATATGATCTATTTTTCAAGCAGAGTATCTCAAAAAAGTGTATTTCTCAGGTTTTGGTAGAGTTGAGAATTACTTTTACTGCTTGTGGACTTTTAATGAAGCATGACACTTCACTGCTGCTTTTAGATATTCAGTCACAGGCATGTGCCTGCCTTTGCCATCTGCCCACTGATATATTTGTCTGATACTGTAGTTTCTCAGAAAGAGATTTTATTTGCAGAGAAAAGCTTTTGGAGACTCAGGAGAGACAGATTTAGACCTGGACAGAGCATGGCACTTTTAGGGAGGAGCTTGATCAGAGGGCTGGAGCACCTCTCCTACAAAGACAGGCTGAAAGGTGTGGGGTTGTTCAACCTGGAAAAGAGATGGCTCTGGGGAGCCCTCTTTGCAGCCTTCCAGGACTTGAAGGGGGCTTATAAAAAAGAGGGAGTGACTTTTTTTAAACTAATAGACAGTAGGTTTAGATTAGAGGTTGGAAAGGTCTTTTTTCAGAGAGTGGTGATGCACTGGGACAGGCTGGCCAGAGAAGCTGTGGATGTCCTGTCCCTGGAAGTGTTTAAGGCCAGGCTGGATGGGGCCCTGAGCAGCCTGGTCTAGTGAAAGATGTCGCTGCCTGTGGGGTATGTGGGGCTGGAATCAGATGATCTTTAAGGTCCCTTCCATCCCAAACCTTTCCATGATTCTTTGATACCAGAGTCCACAGTTTTGAGAGGCCATCCATGGGACTTTTATCTGAGAGAAGTAATTGCATTTTCCAGTGATGGCACTTTAGGAACTGACTGGCCAATCAGAGATAAAGCTAGCTTTGTGCTAGGAAAAAATAATTTTGGAAGGCAGGTAATGATCGATAGGAATATTTTTGCTTTCTCTGGCGCTCCTGGTTAACCAAAGAGTTTTTTTCTTAGGTGGAAAGAAGCAGCAGAGAAGGAAACACTACTGTCTCTGAAACTTTCTAACATGTTTTTTGTAGAGTTATATAAACTAAATACATGATGGCAAATTGTGCTGTGAAAGTTTATTACTGTTTCTTTGGGACAAATTTACATTTGAGAGGAATACACTTAATGCTAGAGTATTGCTGCAGAAAACTGCAATAGAGAACAGCTTGTTTGTCTTAGTGGTTTTCCTGTTTAGAACACATGGAGGAATATCAGAATGTGCGCTAAACTCGAACACGCACAGACACACACACACATGCACACGGTCACCTTATCCTGTCCAAACTGGGGAGTACCTGAAATTATTACCCTTTCATTTTGCTACCCTTAGGAAGAAATGACCAGGGCACTTCACTGAAAGCAAATTCCAATAGAAGACTCTCTAGGCTAAAGAGAAAACAATTAATTTTGCTGGTTGTGGCTTCTGGGTATGTTCTAAACGTATAACCTCCTCTTAGTCAGAACAGAGTCTCCTGGGAGACTCTTACACATGCTATGTTTTGTTTGGGTGGCAACACATAATGCTAATCCAGTGCCCTAGTTCATACCAGAAGAGCCTGTCAATTATGTTTGAAGAAATGTGGTAATAATAGGTTGCAGCATAGAGCTTCTTTGGCACAAAATACCTTTTCTCCCTTTCTCTCATATGGAGATACTACATAACTTCAGGCGTGGAACTGAATTAATCTTGAACTCCAAAGGTCCAGAAATTGAGGAAAGGTGCATACTCTGTCATGTTATCCTCATCCCCACATACCCACCAGCCCTTTCATAAGCAATAAGGTTACAGTTGGTAATGGTTGTGCTGATGATTGGAAGTTAAATCCCTGGTCATAGACTTCCAGTTTGTTGCATGTTTTTATTTGTCAATTCACTTTATAGAGCTCTGTGACCTCTCCTGGAATCCTAATTACTTTAGGGAATGTTTAGTATTTTGTAGTGTCCTCCATTAGCTGTTCTCCAGAGATTTGAAATGGATATTTATCCAGAAATTCAAATTATTTTCCCCTTGCCCACAATATCTTTCACCTGACGGCATATGCTTAAGCTTGTTTCCTGACTTTGTACTACATGTTCTTATGGATTGGATGCATTAGGCAAATTAGATTGTTATGATTTTACAATGGCCTTTTCTCCCATCAAAAGTTTATGTCACCAAGTGACCACTATGCTTGTTTTCAGTGGTCACTGTTGCTTGGAAAAAATGGTCATATTTGAAAAAAGCATACTTATGAAAGCTATCCTCAAAGTAGTGAAGTAGACAAATTTTAGGAATATATGCAATCTTGATTTGAGGGTTTATTTCATCCATTGGTATCTTCTGACTGGCTCAGCGTAATATGCCATTTGTTTTCATCTTGTGTTAACATTTGTATTGCTGCATATGAATTCCACAGCTTCAAAAGAAGAATTTTCAGAAGGACTTATTGTAAAAGCTGCATAGAACATATTTAACCGATTGGTTCTTAAGCAAAAGCTTAGTGTTCCTGCATGAGAGCGATTTCTCTGATCAAATTCCACTAAGAACATCATGTAGCCATTTCAGCGTTGCAAAGAAAGTTTCACCAGAGGATCTTCTAGTCTGTCTTTATTGTCAAGTAATTGACCACATTTTCTGCCTAAGTTGCATGTGTTGGCATTTGTGATTTCTCATCTGTAACACAGGAAGTTTCTTGTAAAAAAGTCTTCCTTGAAAATATTTGTGAACATTTATCTCCTTTGTGAAAAACTGAAAAATACTTAATAATGAATGGCTTTTGCATGCTTTTTATGCAAGTTGGTTTATTTCCATCTTGTTGTTCTAGTTATTTTTAATCTCCATTTATGAACGAGCTTTAAGGCCCTGCATACGTTTTACTCTGTATTATCTGAATGTGTTTAATACCATAAGGGTAGGACTGGGTCGTAGCCTAAGTGTAACAACAACATACAACAAAAAAGTGAGTGAATCCTTTAACAGTTTATATTTCCCCCCCCCTTTTTTTTTTTGGCCTGGGAGAAGGCCCTGGTCTGGTGTTAAATTCTAGACTGAAACGTGAAAAGTTAGTGGTAAGTCTAAGGGAATCTAATGTGAGAGTAAAGTAAATTTACTATTTCCTTCTTAGATTACAAAATAAGTTGAAAATACAACTGGTTAAACTTGTCATGACTTGGTAACTTTCACCTATTAGTAGACTTAGAGCTGCTCATTTGGCAAGATTGACTAAAAGGGAGCAGACATTAATAACTTCAGTGAGAAGAAAAGAGAGTAAAAATAGAAACAACTAACAAAGAATGTAAGTGGAAAAAGGTTGTCATAAATTTATACCTTCTTTTACGTGTTTTTGACCTGCTAGGATCTAGATAGTAGCAAGTGAAATGTACCATTAGCCATAAAAAGCAGTTTTAGAAAAGACAAAGTGTATAGGGACAATGGTCTGACGAAAAGGCTTTAAAATTCCTTTCTTGTAAGAGACTAAGCTCTATCACTTGGCATGCAAATCTGGCTTGTGTCCAGCTCCAATGAGCTGGAAAGGATGCCAAATCCAAAAGCCAGAAACTTTGTCATGTTAAGGAAAGTTTCCTCTCTGACCATCCAGGAGCCACTGGCAGTTATATTCCTACCACTCCAGACTTTTGCTGCTGCAACCAAAGCCCCTTCGCAGTGGAGTGGCCCTGCTTGACTACCCACACACACCACTCAAACAGACAGGTTTCTCTCAGTCTTGACAGAAGGTTTCCCGTAGCTGAGTCTCAGACGTCTGGTTCTTTAAGTAATTTAATCATGGTGCAGCAATGTGATAACAGCTCAAGTTGGGTGCCTCGGACAGGGGGAGGGGAGGGACGGACCCTGAACAAAGGAGTCTCTGGGGTTTTGTACCATTGCAGTCTGTATACCAGTTTGACGGCCAGCGCTGCAGTCCCTGTGCCTTTTGTTAGGCAAAGGGTCCTAACAAAGGGCTGCTGCCAGTTCATGGCCTCTTGGCTGGGACTTCAGCCATTTATCCCTGCCCAAGACACAACTGAGCTACCTGCACTAGATGTACTTCTCAACAGGAATATACCCTGAATGTTTTTAGGAAATGTTGAGGTTTTCAGTCTTTATATAATGTATGGAAAAAAATATGCCAAGTGTTCCTGCAAGCGCAGAAGCAGCAACAGATTTGGGGTGGCATGACCTGAAAGCTTTGATTTTTGCTCTATGAATTCTGCAATGTCTTCTAAGTACAAAGTTCAAAGTAAAAAATTGTAAAGAGGAACCCTTTTTGTTTTTGTTTACTCATAAGGATTTTCTTCAGAGAAAGCTGAAGAACTGAGTAGTTACATGCAACTGTAATAGCTATTAACTACTTTTAAATCATTAAGTGAATCACTGAGTGGTTTGGAATCATTCTGTCAGGTATAGACCACCAGGAGAAACCATTGCTATGTGCCCTAGTAAAGGATAAACTCTTGACAAATTCATACAGTAACAAACCCAGTTTTTAAATGAGAAAGTATTACCCCTGCAAAAGAGAGTAAGTTCAATT
Organism: Mystacornis crossleyi; assembly: GCA_013400655.1. Classification (NCBI taxonomy): domain Eukaryota; kingdom Metazoa; phylum Chordata; class Aves; order Passeriformes; family Timaliidae; genus Mystacornis; species Mystacornis crossleyi. Next base: position 8,040 of record VYZQ01069978.1, read on the forward strand.
CCCATTTGTGGTGCATGACCCCCCATGACAGAAGCAGCTTGCCCAGGAAAGGCTGCTGGTTTGCCCCCATTCATGAGCTCTGCAATTCACAGTGAAGGGAAGGCTTGAGCCCTCCAACTATAATTGGCAACCCACAAACTCCCTGTGACTTGGACACATCAGTGGGCACCAACCCATCCAGTGCCTGATTGTAGGAAGGTGGCTGGAGAAAGTGGTTTCCATTTTCTTGTGGTGCCTGTGTGATTGTTTCCATGAAAGCTGCCCCTATTTGCTCTCAAATTGCAGCAGCAGAAATCATAAGTTGACTTAGAGAAACTGAGCCCTGGAGCACAGCCAGGTTTGAGAGCCTGATCCGCAATCTGATCTGTGACAACACAAAACCTGCAACCCAGCCCTGGCAATGGAAATCGATGGCAAGAACTAATGCAGGCTTCAGTAAGAGATGAGGATCTTGCCTGGAGCCCTACTCAATTGAGAAAGCATTTTTAAAGCCTTTCCTGAATCTGCTAAGTATTTCTGTTATGGGGGAATGGATGAGTGTTTAAGGCAATTGGGATGGTGCTTCTACCTCTGGTATTTTCATTCCTGTTAAATGCACTGGGGCAGGGTGTGCTGTCTGTATCTCTGCTTGACCCATACATATACAGTCAGTTCTGTAAAATGCCTCCCTGAAATGGAGATACTGCATACAAGTGTGCTGTGACACTGGTTTTAATTTCTCCTTTCCAAGAACTTGGACAAATACCACAATTTATTTTTAATATTTTTATATCTCATATAAGCAACATAAATATTTGTGATGGTTTTTTTCTTTCCTTATTGTTTTGAGAACAGTCTTAATTTTGCCCTGCTTTGTTGCTGTTGGTCTTTTTTGATTTTGTGTCTCTCTCTCTCCCCTTCCCCGTCTTATGTAACAAAATGATTTAATGTCCTGTGTTAGTTGAAGGCTGTTAGGTTCAACACAAAGTTGCTTGCTTCAGGGAACAGGCAGAATATCTTTACAAGGCTTCTGTGTTCCTGTTCTGCCTACCAGGAAAGCTATCTGAAAATCTAATGTTTCTGACTTCATAATCTGTATGTATCTTATTTTGGTGTTAGTGCTGTCTTTTTTGTCTTTAAAAGAATACAGGCTGGATAATAGGTGTAGGCCACGAGACAAGCGTTTGTTGATTTATGATCCTTGGAGATGTTATCTTAGATTGCCAAGATCTGGCAAGCATACTGACAAGCTTACACTCTACCTAGGAGCTCATTGGTCTATGCTGGACCTTCAGCTGACTCTAGGCTTTAGCAGATGAATTTACCATACCTCTATTGCAAAACACTTTTCTTTTAAAACCTTTTTGTCAGTTGACAACTATCAAAACTCTGTCTGTAACTACAGGCTGTGGTGTTTTAAGTGAGTGTGCTAATTTCCGTCACAGTTACTTGTGATAACAAGTTGGTAATAGTTGGTAATAACATCATTAAGGGGCAGTATGATCGGGTTTTGCTCACTTGTGTACCACTTGCAATTTTTAACAGATAGAATATTCTTATTCAATGTTGTCCTCACCACTGATCTGTTCTCCACCCTCAGGAAAGTTTATCCTTCTGAGGTGTTGGAGGAACTTACTTTTGTGGATGCATATTACTGAATGTGGGTGTGCAATACAGACTACATCAAGCTGTGGGCTGCAAATAATTTTTTTATGTACACAGTAAAGAGAAATGATGAAAGTCTTCACTGATAAGACTGATGCACTGGACAGATGGATGAAATTAACTCAAAATATGCAAGTTAGTTTCAAGCCTGTGGGGAAGAACGTTGGGTCATAAAGTGTCTGTACAAACAAACCTCTATTTTTACTTTAGTATTATTTCAGCTAATTTACTAATATTTTGACTAATATTTACAATTTTTAGTATGCATTTTCAGTTTATCCTTTATTTCATACAGACCACAGATTTCTAAGTAATGAGTGTGTAGTGGTTTGATTC
>VYZQ01070028.1:0-12067 GCA_013400655.1 Mystacornis crossleyi
TTTTTTTTTGATTTCTCTAACTTTCATATACTTAGTTTTCTATACTTAAGTGATTTCATATTTTGTCATGTCCATTCAGTAAGTAATTCCTTTTTTTCTAGTATGTTTTGTTCTTTCACGCAACTGTATCTTTCATTCTTTTTGTTGGGTTTACAGGACGTCCTGCACTCTACATATATTTATAATTTTACCTCCTTCTTAGTACAGTAAAATTAACCTTTCTCAAGTATACTTTCTGTGTTATACTAATTTGAAGTGTTCTATCTATGAACTTTTAAGAAATTATAGGGATTGTCCTCTCAAGGTCAAGGAACAGCACTAGAACTTATCACAACTTGACAAAATCATACATCAATTTACCATGTAGAAGTTAAATGATTCCTTGGCCATGGCAGGGTGGTCGGAACTTGATGATCTTTAAGTTCTCTTCCACCCCAAACCATTCTGTGATTCCAATCTGGATTTAGGGAATGGGTAAATTCCTTCCAAACATCCCTTGGAAAGGGAGAATTCTGTGCACTGCACCTTGCCAACAACATGCAGCAGGATGAATGTGCATTTATGCCTGGACAGTCACCAACTCAGTATTTCCTAGGAAATGTTTACACAGGAGCTCTCAGGCGTGTTCTGTATTCCAGTGTGTGCCAAACCTTCCCAGCTGTAAGGCACTTCCTCAAATCCTGTCCCTTTTCTTGCCCCCACAGGTCATAATGAAGTGCATCCTGAACTATGTAAGTACCTTTAACGAGAAACTGAGGAGCGGGAAGATTTTGCTAATTAGCAGCAGCCAGAACAGCAAGTTGGATTAATCAAGCAAGAGCACTGCTGGCCTATAAAACAGCATTAAGAGCATTTGTGAGCCTGTTAGGGAATCACAGCTTATTTGGCCTTGAAGCCACCTAGAATATCTGAGAATTTTACTTGGTGTGTTTCCTCTTGGGATGCTGAACATAAAAAACAGTATTTTCAAGCAACAACTTTCCTTTCTCATTACAGCTGCTGATCAAAGCTCCCATCCTCTGGCACCAGCAGTAAAGAACTTCACCCTGAACTTCACAATAACCAACCTCCAGTTCACTGCAGATCTGGAGAAACCCAGTTCCAGGAGATTCAAGTCAACAGAAAAAGTCATGTACCACTACGTAAGTCTGGCAAAACAATGCCCTGCTGGGGCACAGTTCTGTCACTATCTCCCATCACTTACCTTCACCAGGACATTTGGCTGACTCCCACGTTGCTATTCCATTTCCAGGTTGATCCTTTACTCCGAAGGAGCAGCATTGGCCCAGCGTACATTGGCTGCAAAGTAATGGCATTCAGGTAAGAGCCATGTCTGGGAAAAGTCCCAATTCCCTGCTTCTTAAAATTCCCATTTCTCAGCATTTATCTCATCTCTGAGCATTTCCTTACGTGGCAGCGATGTCTGAGGGGTTTTTCCAACCCCTGCCTTTGGCTGTATCGCAGAAGTTAAGATGGATTTCTCAGTAATGACCAAACCAATGCCTCGTTTCCTAGGTCCACGAAGAACAGGGGTGACACAGGAGTAGATGCCATGTGCAGCTGTAGGAATGAGCCTACAGATCCCAAATTCAACAGAACAACCCTTTACCGCGAGCTGAGCGAAATGACCAATGGCATCACCAAGCTGGGACACTACAGCCTCAACAGCCAGAGCCTCTACGTCAACGGTAACGAGACCTCCTCAAGGCACCATTGCTAATGAAATTGTGGATTCCCCATCCCTGGAAGTGTTTAAGGCCGTGTGGGATTGAGCTCTGAGCATCCTGGTCTAGTGAAAGTTGCGAAGTTGTCCCTGTCCAGGGAAGAGGGGTTGGAACTGGATGGTCTTTAAGGTCCTTTCCATCTCAAACCATTCTGGGATTCTCTGTTGGAATCATGGAACCATTATGGTTGGAGAAGACCTCTGAGATAAAGTCCAGCCTTCAGTGTTGACACAGACAAATTTAAAATGAGAATGAAGAAGATTTAATTCACCCCTCGAATCAGAGAACAAAAATTAGAGGGCAAAACCCTGTCAGTCACCAAGTTAAAAGTCCTGAATTCAGTAACCACAATCTTGTAATAAAACCCTCTGTATTTAGTCCTGCTGAGACTTTCTTGGAATATTTTCCTAATAATTTTCCATTTGTTTTTCAGATTACAATGAGCCTCATATTGCATCCCGTAAGTATATTTAAACAGGTTAAAGCTACTTAACGACATAATTTGATTTTGTCTCCTGCTGATTTGGCGATGTTTGCACAATGTCTGAAGGGTGGGATCACGTTCACCTGGGATTTTTCTCTAAGAAACCCCAAACCAGCAGTGTTTTATGAAGATCCTGTTCTTATTTTATCCCTGTAATTTTTATTCTCTCTTGCAGCAGTAAAATCAGCCTCCACACAAAGCCCAGGAGCAATCATGGAGCACTTCACCCTGAACTTCACCATAACCAACCTCATGTTCACCACAGACCTGCAGACACCAAACTCCCGTAAATTCCAGTCCACTGAGAAAATAATGAAACACTACGTAAGCCAAAGTCCCGTTGTTTTTCACTGAGATCCCCCAATATTTTGGGGTTCCCGTGTTCACAAAGACTTTTCCTTGCCAGATTGAGCCCCTGCTTCAGAAGAGCAGCATTGGCCCCCATTTCTCTGGCTGCAAAGTGACGGGATTCAGGTGAGCAACAACCCGAGAGATTCACTTGGAACTGCAGCAAATGGATTTCCTTACGTTTGACTGACAGTTTAATAAATGTTCTCCTTTTTCAAGGAGTTGCTTTCATTATAATAAAGCTTCTACGCCCTTTTGTATGGTCTTTGTCTTACAAGGCCTTTTCCTTTGTAAGGCCGTATCTCGGTGATTTCTGCATCTCATCTGAGAACCGTGGGCAGATTTATTTGGAGGGGTTTTTAATCACATCAGGAAAAAAAACAAAACAGCAGATTTTTTAAAAAAACTAACAGAAGCTCCATGATATTCAATTCCTCAGGCCTGAGAAGAACAGGGATAGCACAGGAGTGGACACCATCTGCAGCTATGGAAAGAGCTCCCAGGTGCCCGGGTTCATCCCAGCTGAGGTTTACCAAGAGCTGAGGAGAATGACAAGTGGCATCACCAAGCTGGGAATCTACAGCCTGGACAACAAGAGCCTCTATGTCAATGGTGAGTGTTTGATTTTCCCATTCCTCCGGGCACTGGAGCAGTTTGGGACCACGTTGGCTCTCAGGGATCACCTCAGTGTTAAAAACGTGACCTTGAGGAGAAGGTCTGGAGTTTCCTGCATAATTTATCTGTGTAAGATGAAGCGTAAGATTTAAAATCTTTTCGCGGCAACATTTTTGAAGATTTTAATTTCTGTATTACATTGAAGAGTGACTTAATTTTAATCTTGACCTCAGTCATTCACCTGCCTGTGAACATTTCACCTGATTTCTGCCCCACAGTGTTTAATTAAACACTGGCACACGCATTTTCTCCTTGTAGCCCTGCTCTTCCAAAGCACCTTGTTCTGCCTAAGCTTTGTTTGTTTAATACATTCACACCCTTGGGGCCTGGTTCTGATGATTCATTCCCAAGTCATCCTTTTAATCACCCCCTCTCCACTTCCACTCTCCCAAGTGGATGGATCTCTGACGTAACTCTTTCTCTTGCATTTCCTCTCCAGGTTACAACGAACCCCTTGAGACATCCTGTAAGTATTTTGCCAAATTCATTTTGCCAAGTTCATTTTGCCAAATTCATTTCAGGGGAAGCTCTCAAAGAAGCGCTCCCCTCGGAAATTCGGAGGGGGTGAGATTAATCAGAGCAGCTCTGAGGTGTGCTGGGATTAGGAAGGGTTTGAAAGCAAAGACAGCTTTTCTGTAGGAAATTCCTAATCCTCCTCCCCTTTGATTACAGCTCAGAGCACCACAGCTGCACCAAGACCAGCATCCAGGAATTTCACACTTAACTTCACCTTGACCAACCTCCGCTACACTGCGGATCTGGATGCCCCAAATTCCCGCAAATTCAAATCCACAGTGAAAGTTATGAACCACTATGTGAGTCTGGCTCTGCTTGTGCCCCTTTTGGGTCACGGTGGGGGCCTAAACCCACCTGCTTTGAACTCAGGATGTGATTCCCAGCTCTCAATTGTCCTTTTTTTTTTTTCACAGCTTGACCCTCTTTTCAAAAGGAGCAGCATAAGCTCTGCCTACACAGGATGTAAAGCCATGAGATTTAGGTAAGACTCGGAATTCCAGAATCCCAGGGTGGGTCAGGTTGGAAGGGACCTCAGTGGATCACCTGGTCCCACATCCCTGCTCCAGCAGGGTCATCCCAGAGCACATGGGTTGTGTCCAGATGGCTCTGGGATGTCTCCAGTGAGGAGATTCCACAACTTTTCTGGACAATCTGTTCCAGTGTTTGGTCACTGCACAGGGAAGAAGTTCTTCCTCATGCTCATCAAGTTCCTGGGCATCAATTCCTGCCCATTCCTCTCATCCTATTCCTCATCACCAGGGAGCAGACCCTGGTCCATACTCTGAGCCCTCCCTGCAGACACTGAAACTATCTGAAAGAATACTAAATTAAAGTCTCTGAGATACCAAAATACCTAAATATAAAACACCTAAAATACTCCAGAAATTGCCATGAACCATTTCTTTCTCCACTCTCACACACCTTCAATTCATGGTTGTCCTGAGGCCGGAAAACAGCAGCCAGTGACACCTCCCTGTCCAGCCAGGATGTTTTTTTAGCTGGTAAAATAATTTTGGTATCTAAATGTCATCGCCTCAGTTCTGGAGAGCCTGGTGAAGGATGCAGGAGCCCATTGGCACTGAGGGTTTGCTGTCTGTCCTAAAAACCCCACAGGGAGTTCCTCCAGCAGAGCAGTGTCCCAAAGAAGGTGTCTGACATTTTTCCCTAGGTCTGGGAAGAGCAGGGATGAGACAAAAGTGGATGCTGTGTGCAGCTACAAGGACAGTGCCAGCCTGGCCAGGTTTGACAGAGCAAAGCTTCACCAGGAGCTGAGCACCATGACCAGCAATGTCACCCAGCTGGGCCACTACAGCCTGGGCAGGAACAGCCTGTATGTCGATGGTAAGCATCCATGGGGGTAACAGGATTTTGGGATCTCCTGGAGATCACTTCTCATCACTGGGGCCCGAGCACTGAGGAGCCCTTTGGTGTGTTGGTTTTCTCTAAGGTTTGACACAACGACCAAACCAATCCAACAGGATATTGCCACGCTGGCAACATTTCCATCCCTTAAATCACACAAATTGCTGGAGAATTTCAGTGTGACGTTGTATGATCTAAGTAGGGATGTACCTATATTGCTTTTATGATATGGACATAATAATAAATTCACTCTACCCTTTATATTTAGGTTTCCCCCCCACAGACACAGCTGCCACCAGAAAACCTGTCTTAACTGAAGTGGCAGCCAAATTAGGCTACAGACTGAGCTTTAGAATAGTCAGTGAAAACCTCACCAACCCTGACTCCCAGTCTCCAGAATACAGAGCAGCAGTGGAAAGCATCACCAACAAGGTAAGGAGGTATTTGAGAATATGGTCAGGTTTTGAAGCAACTGCCAAAGATTTATGTCTGAATTAAAAAAAAAAAATTTAAAAAATCAACATTTGGGAACAAAAGTTTCTAGAATCTTAAAGATGAGATTGGTCTTTAATTTACTTCTGGTTTTAAATTGTACCTGGTGGGTGTCATCCCTGCCCTGGGACTGAAGCATCTTTAAGGTCCTTTCCAAACCAAACCATTCCATGATTCCATGTGGTCTTAAGAAATTCTCTCCAGCCAAAGACATGGACTGCAAAATGCCAGGGCTGATCTGCTAAATGAGCACACCCTCAGCATTTCACTCCCGCCTCCAGAAGGGCATCCAAGGCCAATCCCTGCTGGCAAATCCCTGATCAGCACACCCATGATTCATTCCTAGAATCCAGTATTTTCTCTTCAGCACCAACCCAGCTCATCCACCTGACAAGGCTCTGACTGGGTGGGTTTTGCTCTCTTTGGGCTGTGGGTCTGTGGGGTCGGGGCACTGCTCCCCCCCACGGGCATCCTGCTCGGATAAGGCCGGAATGTTTGCCAGGCTGGAAGCCAGACCCCACCACCAGAAGGTGCCTCCCCCACAGTAAAACCCAACTGCCATGAAATCCAACCAGCAAAAAATAACCCTGGTGTTTCTCCAGAGCTTGAGTCCCTCCTGCTGGCCTAAAGCATCCCCTCAGTGCCCAAACTCGTTAATATTAATTGTGATATTTTCATTTCAGATGAATCACTTGTACCGTCAGAGCGACCTGCGGGACCAGTTCCTGACCTGCAACATCACTGGGCTGAGGTTTGGGATAAAAGCTGATTTTGTTTAAAGATTGCCACACCCTGGCACTGTTTCCCCGTGGCCAAGTGCCACTGGCCCCTCTGGAATTCCTCCCCTCCCTTCTCCTGTTGGAAATGGATGCCCTAAGGAGGCATTTCCAGGCTTCCTAGAATTTGTCAGTTTGAATTTTTTTTGGACGAGGGTTTCTCAGTCAGGATTTCTCTAAGGCACTCTCAGGTCTCTGAGAATCCCAGGAATTACTGATTCCATCCTTTTACTGGGAACTGGTGTTCCTGTGACCCCTGCACTCCTCTCAACTTGAGCTCCACTAGATTTTACAAGTGAGCTGCAGTGTCCTGCTCAGGATGGAGTGAGGCTTGGACAAGGGACCCTCCCACAGGGCAAAAGCTTTAAAAAACCTAAAAGAGCTGCTCTTTCCCTGCATTCATGCAATACAACCTAAATTTGTCCAGAGAAGAGGTGGAATTTTAATTCCTGTCCTTATCCAAAGGAAAAGCCCCAACCAGCCCATTCCACCATTACTCCACCACGTTTCTTTAACCCTCAGAACAGCAGGAACCCTTCAGGAACTCCTTCCCACAGGAAGCGTCCTGCCCACCCTGTTGATGTCCAAACCTCTGTCCCTCTGCCCACAGGCCTGGATCCATAGTGGTCGAGTGCCAGTGCTTCTTCCAGCCCGACCCCAGTATCAACAGGGCCGTGGTTGAAAGGACTTTCCAGGACAGGACCTCCAACACCACCGGGCTGTGGCTGGGGAGCAGCTACCGACTGCAGGAATTCTCAGTGCACAGTACGTGGATCCAATCCCTGCCCAGAGAACTCACTTTGCCGAGGCACACTCGGAATTTCCCAGATTCTGCTCTGTCAGAGCAGAAATAAATCTGTTATTAAGTCGAATCACTGGATTCTGAGTTGGGCCATTCAGACATTCAGTGCTTTAGTCCTCGGTGGCGTAAGGGGTTATTCAGTATTAAGATGTTATTCAATATGAAGGTGTTATTTGAAATTAAATTGTTATTCAAAATCAGGTGTTACTCAATATCAAACAATCAGAAAATGAAGTGGGAACTGCTCGCCCAGTTCAACCATCTAGAGCTAAACAGACTTTCAGCTTTTTTCCCCAAAGTGCAGCATCCCAAAGAAATGAATGGCCTGGTACACTGGGAATTTCCTGTCAGACCCCAGAGCAACTCAAGTTCTGCCAATCTAAGACTTCAAGCTAAAAGGCTGCAGCTCAGTGCTGCTGGGCAGGAAAGCCTCCATTTCTCTCCGCTAGAATTTAATTTTTGTCTCCATTTCCAGCCTTGGAACTCTCGGTTGAGGCAGCAACTCACAAGACACCCCTCAAGTCTGGCAAAGAAAACTTTGGATTAAATTTCCGAATCTCCAACCTTCCCTACTCGCCAGAACTGCAGGACTCCGGCTCCCGGATGTACCGAGAGAACAAAGAGAAGATTGAGAAGGAGGTGAAATGAACAGCAACAGCTTGAGCTCCCTGTCCAAGGGATGTGTTAAATTAACTCGGATTTCCTCAACTGTTTTGTTTCTCCCCATCAGCTCGAGGTATTCAGGAGCAGCCGCCTGAAGGACCAATTTGTTGGCTGCACTGTGGAGAGCTTTGGGTACGTCCAGTGCTTTTCCCGAGTCCCAAAAGAGCAGTTCAGGAAGACATTCAGGGTGTCCACGCCTCCCTCTGTGCCCCCAGTGACACACGGGAGTCACCTCATTCACCCTCAGTCAGTTTTGCCTTTACCACAAAAGGTTTCTGTCCAAACAGAGCTGGTTTTGTTTCGGTGCTTGCCGAGCTGTTTCCATGCATGAACAAGCCCAGGGTAAAGCAAACACGTTCATTCTCTCCTTTAACGTGTTCAAATAAGCTCAAATTCCACCGACACACAGCAGGAAAACCATCAGCACAACTGACCAGCCCGAGGACAAAATCTGCCTGTGTGAGGCTCCTGCACCTCCTCTTTGGAGGAGGAAAGCAGCAGAGCTGATTTAACTCTTAGAAATAGAGTTGATTTTCCTCTTAGAGTTGATTTCCCACTTCAGAATGCCTTGCTGGGGATTAAATCAGTGGATGGCTTTCACAAGGCTGCAGGAGTTCCTGTCTCACCCAGAACAAGCTGCTAAAAGTGATCCCATCCCAATAAATTGTCACTGGGACATCTGCAAACCCCACACTCCAAACCTACTCTGCTTCATCCTCTCTCCTCTCTGCCTGTCGCCCTCCAGGCCTGTCCGTGGCAAAGCACACACAGAGGTTGCCTCAATCTGCAAGTTCACCCTGGATCCCCTCGCAGGCACTTTACGAGAGCAGGAGGTGTTTGAGGAGCTGGAACTCCTGACCCAGGGCTTCACCAGGCTGGGCCCCAGCTACGAGCTGGAGGAGCAGAGTCTGGTGGTGGAAGGTGAGAGGATTTGGAGAATTCTCCTTATTTTTGTCTTAACCAGCTCTGGAGTTCCATTCCTCATCTGTCCCACTCCTCATTTCCAGGTTACTCTCCACTCAAGACAGATGAACCAGAGTCCAAAAGATCTGGTAGGTGCTTTTTTTGGGAAGGATTGACCTGACAGCCACTGAATGCTTGAGCTCTAATAATTACTTGAACCCTAATAAATACTTGAGCCGTAATAAATTAGCATCAGATATCTTGGAATGGGACTAAACCCATGGAAAAGACCAAAAATCCAGGGCTCTTGGTTGCAAACAGCAGGTGCCACCAGCCTGAGGGAAATGGAATTGAGGGACAGGCAAAAGCAGTGCAGTTTGGGAAGCTGTTTGAAAACTCTGGCACACATAAATTCTGATAACTGCAGGATTTCTAAAAAAAAAGACCAGATATGGTTTAGCTCAGCTACAACCCCAGAACTGACAGGGAACAGGAGAGAGGAAAAAAAATACCCTGAACTGTTGCTTTTCCATGCACCTCAAACACTCTGGCGTGAAACAACTACAGCTTTTGCTGCCCCCCTGAGCCCTGTCCCTGTCCCCAAAAGAGTCCAGGAGCAGCCAGGACAGAGCTTTGTCCCTCTGAACATCCCAGAACTTTGTCACTCTGAACATCTCTGGAATCAGCTGGGGCTCTGCTGCTCCCTGCAGTGGCATTTAAGGTCGTGGATGCCTGGACCCTCACCCAGTTTTTCCCAGATTCCTGTAGTTTGCCCTGACCTGCAGAGTGTTCAGCCCGTCTGAACTTTGCCAGGGCGAGATCTCCCTCGCACAGTCCCACGTGGAACAGTCCCTAAACCTGAGTGCTCTTTTTTTTTCCCCCTTTGCAGAGCTTCAGTTCTGGGCCATCATCCTCATCTGCCTTTTCACCCTGCTGGGCTTCGTCCTCCTCCTCTTGTTGTGCTTCCTGGTGAGTGTCCCCTTTGCTGTCCCACCTGTCCCTTGACTCCTGCAGAGCCACAGGAGGGACATCCAGACACATTCCCAAGGATCCCAGTGGGAGCAGCGCCTGGTCACAGCCAAACCCACCCCAAATCCTGCAGTCCCTGCCAGCTCTTCCAAGCCCAGGGGACCAGGAGATGGGGAAGGGAATTTAGAGTCAGCTGAGCAGATTTTTAGGAAAGGAAGCAGGATCTTCCTTCTAGAAAAGCAGCGGGATCGTGGCTGGCAGTGAGTTTTTGCAGAGGGAAAAACACAAACCCAAAGGTGAGGCCAACACCGAGATGATGAGCAGGACTTAGGGAAGCCACAGGTGGAATTAGGGAATCCACTGATGGAATCAGGGAATCCACTGGTGGAATTAGGGAATCCACTGATGGAATCAGGGAATCCACAGGTGGAATTAGGGAATCCCCTGGTGGAATCAGGGAATCCCCTGCAGCATTTCCTAAACCTCTTCCCTGTCCAAATCCCTGCAGGGTGAGCAGGTTCCAGGTGAGGCAGTGCCAAAGAGAACTTTTTTTTCCCAGCCTGCAGGAACCACCTGGAGAATTTTGTACTCAGTGCTCTCAACCTCCAGCCTGCAGCAGCCTGGCAAGGCTGCAAACCCCTGGAAAAGGCAGAGGAGATCCTCTTCCCACCTCTGGCAGTGTTTCAATGGGGAACAACATCTTAAAAGCACTGGCTGCAAAGTTTGCTTTGCACCAGCTGAGCAGAAGAGCTAAACCTACAGAGAGCAGGCAGGTTCAGGAGTCAAAATTACATCCAGCAGGATTTAGGAGAGGAAACCCCTCTGCTGCAGAGCTGCCTCACAGCTTCAGGCAAACATTTATTTCCCAAATCCCTCCCTTCCCACCTGGCAACGTGATTTGGGGGCTCCTGACGACAGGCAGAGCACGGATTCAATTTTTTTTTTTTTTTGCCGATAATATTGTTCTTTTTCCCATTAATTTCGTTCTTTTCCCACTAATTTTGTTCTTTTCCCACCAGGTGCTCTCCTGCCTGAGGAGAAAGTCCCACCTGTACCAGGTGCAGCAGGGCCTGTACGGGCTGTACTTCCCCCACCCGGGCACAGGGAAGGTTCACTGACACCTCAGCTTGGTCTTCCCAGACCTGTTCGTCCACTGATGAAGGAAAAATAGCTCTAAGAACTAGAAAAATATTTCTTTTGATAAATTATTTCAGCGTTTGCTCCCGCCTCGAGGCAAATCTTTGCACTATTGCCATGATTCTTTCAGTACTCCAGGAAACTGCCAACAGTGCAGGTGCTGAGGAAAATATTTTCCTAATATTTTTTGTAGAAATATTAATTTTATATAAATATTACACAACCAGAGGAAAATAAAAACTACCAGGAGGTGCAGTTTGCAAGGCCCTTCAGTGTTAACGTCAGTTTTCTGAAAAAGGCTTAAAATTATACTAATTTAGAGATTTTTGGGGACTGACTGTTGTAGACTTAGAAATCCCACCTAGATTTTAGCTTTTTCACCACTGAGCTTTAAAAATGTAAATACCTTAAATTAATTCCAATGTTTCATCTATTTATAATTATGACATTATGATGTAAGGAGATGTTGTTAAATCTGAGTGTGACACAGCCAGGCTGTGGGGTTTTTTCGAGATTGCTGCTGATTTCAGTTCAATAAATGCCACGTTTTACTGCCATGAAGTTATGTTTCCTCTGTCTCAGCATTTTCACCATCCCCAATCAGAAACTCTGCAGAAATCCCGGAGCTTTTGCTCCTCAGCTCCCACCCCACAGCGCAGGATCTGTTTTTAGAGCTCAGCACCTTTCCCTGCCCCTCTCACCCAGCCAGAATTGCCCCCAAACTCCCATTTCGTGCCCCAATTTCCTGCCGAGCACAAGACTCGGGGCTGTTTCTCTGCAATTATTTGGTCCTGTCATAAAATGAACTGTCTGAAAGTGAAAGCATTCGATCAGAATTAATGAGGCCACGATTAGTCATTAATCCTGCCACTGCAGGCGATGTTTCCACGCAACCAGAGCGGGTTTTACTTTCAAAGCCAAGCTCCTCCTGGGCAGGTCCGACCACTTCGCCCCCAGCTCAGCTTCCCGCAGAGGATTAGGATCTGTTTGCTCTCACCAACAAAGGGCTCCGAGCACCAATTATGTCAGCAAACATCGATTCGAAGCTCTCAGAGCTCTTGCGAAACAGCGCTGCGGTGTCCCTGTCACCCCGAGCGTCCTGAGCGCGGCTGCCACCCTGTGACGGGGACCTGGGGAGTGGGAAGGAATTCCCAGCCTTGGCAGAGCAGGGCTGAGCCCAGACACCAGAATCCTAAAATCCTGGAATATCCTGAGT
>VYZQ01070053.1:0-10687 GCA_013400655.1 Mystacornis crossleyi
GGAGGGATGAAGGGAGGGAGGGAACAGGGGCATGGAGGGGAGGGAGAGGTGGGCTGGCCCCGCCGGCGCCATGTGATGCCCTCTCCTCCCCGGGCTCTCCCGGCGCGGCGCGGAGCGGAGCGGAGCATCCCCGGGGCCGCCGGCCGCGTCCCGCCGCGGAGCAGCACCCGCGGGGCCGGTGAGTGCCGGGACCGGGATGGGGAGGGCAAGGCTGGGGCTCCTTCCCGTGTCCGGGCCAGGCTGCCCTGGGTAAGGCGGGGGGGGGGGGGGTGGTGAAACGGTCCAGGAGGCGGCTCCGTAGCGGTTCCGAATTAGATGTAAACCCCTGAAAGTTTAAAGCCGAGGGAAGAGGGATCTGGGTGCGGAGCCGCAGGGCTCAGGGCAGGTATCCCTGTGCTTTCCATATTCCCCTTGGAGTGGGAACTGGCCGGGGAGCGGCGCGGGCACCGCCCCGGGCAGCATCCGCCGCATCCCCAGCGCGGCCCCGGAGGGCAGCGAGCCCCGGCAGGCGCGGCTGGACCCGGCCAGCAGCCCGGGAGAGGTGCCCGTGTGCCCTGCCCGTGTGCCCTGCCCAGGGACCGGCACCGCTCGGGCGGCAGCGTTTGACTTCGCCCGATTCCCGACGGAAGCACCTTTGCACGAGGAAGCCGCAAAATCCCGGCGCTTCATCCCCGAGCTCTTCACCCCTGGGCTTTCCCCGGCCAGGCTGCCCAAACAGAGGCTATCTCTCGGGCACTGAGAGCATCCCCGTCCTCAGCGGCGAGTTTTGAACGTTTTGCTGAGGAACGGATGCGTATTTTTCCCAGGGAATATAAAATCTGCGGGAAGTCAGGCTGTGGATGTTTTCCAGTGTAGCAAACCCCTTGGAGAGGGGAGTGTGAATTGAGCGAGGCTATCTGAGAAAAACCTGACCTGGTTCTTAAGTGAAGTAAAGTGCCGGGGGGGGTGAGGGAAAAGGCTGGATCATGTGTTACCATATGAACAGGGAACGGGGACATGGAGCCTGTCCCCACTCCGGCACGCGCTCCTTATTCACAGCCTGGGGAAGGCGGTGAAATGTGAAATGTGGTGGTTCAGCCACCGCGGCGAGCAGGGAGGGTCTGACACATCCTTTGGCTCTTGATTAATTGCCGGGCATTTCATAAAACTTCATCAGCCCCTGACGCGGGGTGCTTTTTGCAGCTTTCAGGGTTGGGGCTTCCAGGCACGGAGCAGCGGGAGCTCCTCAGGGGTGCCCGGGGAGCGGGTCTGACCTCGGCACCGCTGTCACCACTGTGTCCCTTGTATCCCCCAAATTCCCCTGGGGGAGAGGAGGCCTCGTCCGAGCTCGTCGGTGCCTGCATGGTCCAGGTGAGCCTTTGGAAGGGGCGGCAAGGACGGTGCATTCCCTGAAGATAGCACTGCTTCAGCAAGACAACTGCGACGGACTATTTCAGCTGAAAAAGAGCATTTCTGCTGAGTTTTCTGCAGCAGGAGTGAGTGCTGGTGGCATGACCCAGGCTGGCAGCTTTGCTGGAGGAGCATTCCCATGTTTCCATCGCTGCTGCCCTTTGCTTTCACAAGTGCCTCGCGTCTGGGCTCCTTTCGGAGGCTCCTCTGCCGCTGTTTTCGCAGCACATTTCAGTCTGTGGCCCACGTAAAAAGCCAAAGGGCAGGAGACTGACCCCCAGCAGCCCATCCTGTGCCATCACACCTGCCCCTCAGGCTGCCCCAGGTGACATCCAGGGGACAGAAATGCCCCTGAGTGGGGGTTTCTCCGATCCCTCGCTGTATTCTTGTAGCTGTTGAATATATTCATTGAGCTGAATGAGTTCCCACCTGGCAGCATCCATAGCACAGCTTTTGCAGCTTCAGCTTTATTTATGGAGAGGGGAGGGAATGGAAAATACAAAAGAGAAATAATGCACAAGCCTGCAGAGATTTCAGTGGTATCAGCGAGCTGTGTGAGGCTGGAGTGAGCACCAGGAGCTGTTCCTAAATCAGCTGGGAAGATTTAAACCCCTGGGTTTAACATGGCATTTTTAAAATAACTTTTGACCTAGACCCCATCATCTAGCTATCTGGGGATCTTAATCTCTCTGAAATTAAAGAGAGTGTGGGTTCTAGGTGTGTTCTAGAAAGATGGTTTGGTGTCAGGGTCACACTGATTTTTAAAGCTGTATAGTCACAACCTCTGATATTTGTAGTAAAATACTGGCAAAATGGAATTTGTCAAAGGACAACACACATGCTCTCATCAGGCTCAGAAAATGGGGTGTTACGGATCAGTAGAGTGTTCATGGGGTCTTTTAGGAAGACAAGAATTACAGTTTTTCTTTTAATAATGAGGGAGATATCACTGCTTATCAGTGAAAACCCTCATTAGGGCAATGTCAGGTCTGCACTGAGGGCGTTACTGGAGCAGCACAGCCGATGCACCCACTGACCCAGTGGTGGATATAACTTGTGGATAATTCATTTTCCCACCCAGCCCCATCCAGTGCTGCTTGATGACATCCCCATATGCAGGGAGAAGAGGCTGCCAGGACCTAGGTCATCCTCAAAATGCTACAGGTGGCCCTGGCTTCTTCCTGGGAGACATGAAACGATTATGACTGATGTTCCTTTTCCCTGCAGCAGCTCTGGCTGGGAATATCAGGTCGAATGGAGGTGGCAGGAGAGGTGCTGGTGGGTGGGTGCCACAGGAACAAGAATCTGGTGGTACAAAGGGAATTGGAGTGCAGGCAGAGACCAGGTACACACAGCCAAGCCAAGTTTCCCCTGGGAGTAGGTGCTGGCCTGGAGGAAGGATGGAGAAGAGTGAGACCAAGTCCGTTCCCTGCCTGTTCCCACAGACTTTCCCAGCACGTGGCTGCGCTTCCCTGTGCTGAGCAGGACAGCTGAGCCCGTGGCCTCCTGACCAGCTCGTGGTGCCTCTGCCTGCTCTCAGGCTGTTCCACGTCATGCGTGGCTTTTCCTGCCCTGCCTGCTGGGACATTTACTGTTAAATACTGGAGCTGGTAACAAATCTTGCTAAAATCTGGGTGGTAGAAAGTTTAATGCCTCCAGTGATGTATAAATACTTGTTATGTACATTAAGACTCCTAAATATTAAGCCCAGCAAGCTGCACCAAGCAAAGACTTTTCCTGTATGAAAATGGGACCAAACTTCAGTGGCTGCTCAGCGTCAGACCTGGGGAGTTGTGCGTGCAGACATCACCAACAGCTTCTGTGGAGCTGTGTCCCAAAATGCTTGAGCAAAGCCAGAGGCAGCAGCTGCTGGCTTTGGTGGCTGGGTTTAGTGGCAGCCATGAGTGTCACCGGGTTATGAAGTCGTTTGCCAGAGGTGTGGGTGACACGGCCCTTGTGCTCTTTCTTTACGCCATCGTTTCACTGCTCGAGGCCTTGCAGTACAGCCGGTTTCTGAGCAGGGAAGAGGGAATGCAATCTCCAGGCTAACAAGGCACTGCTCCCCGCTATCCATCATCTTTAATCACACCGAGGGGACACAGGTCACTGCAGCCGTGGCCAGCACGTGCTGCCTGCCCAGTGTGCCACTTGTCTGCAGCCCTCAGTGCTCCGAGAGCCCAGGGCCCTCGGGGGATTTCTGCCTTTCTCTCATTTATCACTCCCAAAATGTTCATAAAACCCCTCCAGCTGCCAGCACTGGTGAGAAGAGTGGGAGTGGGGTGAAGAGCTGTGGCTTCCTGCCTCCCCAGCTCAGGTACCCACCGACACGGGGGAGTGCAAGAGCTTTAATTAGCTCTTGATGCTATTTTTACCTCCCAGCATGCTTAATTTAGCTCAAGCTGTCATGCACTGATCGCTAAGGGGAAAAGAAGGAACCGGGGGTGTTGGCCCCTCTCTGCTGAGCAGTCTCTGAGCCTGGGCTGTACCTGGGGCTTTTCGTAGACCTTCCGCAGCAATGAAAGTTTATAGCCCAGAGACGTTCCATGCGTTTCAGGCTCTTGAGGTGCCTACACTGAATTTGGGGGCTCTGCTCACACCCACTTCAGTTTAAAATAACATCAGTATCTCATAGAAGAGGCACTTGAGTTCTTTAATCGTTACCTGCCTTGCTGCTTGAAGGACACAGAAACCTTGAAAAGCTGCAAGAAAGAGGATTATTCTCCCCTTTTAATCTACAAGGCTATTGTAGGACTTCGTGCCAACTTAAATGATACTTGGAAGTGAAAAAGGACCAGCTGTTAAAGCCTTAATAGCCCACCAGAGCAGCTCAACCTTGGTGTTGGAGTGAGTGGATGTGCACCGCTGAGCCAGCTGCGCTCCCTTATCCCTGGCTCTGTCCCTGTGCCAGCCGAGGCGAGCAGAGGGAAGCACGATGCTGCAGCCTGAACAGGGTCACTGGATCGTTGGGTTACTGCAGTTCATGTGTTCGGGATCTAAAGCACAAGCCATAATGTACCTCAGGCAGAGGTTAATGGGCAGGCACAGCTCCCACGGCAGCGAGGTTTCTGCAGCTCCTCTAGCACAGTCCCCGGCTGGTTTGCTTTGCAGCATTAGATATTTCTCTCTTTTATTCTGCTTTTGTAGCTCTTTGTAGGGTATTGAAACCAGCGGTTCGACTCAGGTCCCCGACGGGGAGCGTTCTGATGCACTGTGAGTAGGAGAATTCTGTGTCAGGTTTGGTGGGGAGAGAGGACATCGGGAAGGGCTCTGCAAAGGACAGGGCTCAGCTATTGTTAGGGTTGTAAACTTTGAACAGATATATATATATAGGTTAGACCTGGAGAGCTGGTCCCGGGGGTGTGAGCAATATTGCAAGCTCAGGGCTTTAGCTCCTGTTTCCCTCTTGAGCAATGCACTTTGTGTAGTGCCTTTCTACAGCACCCCAGGGTAGGAGCTGCCAGCACGTGGATGCAGAGACCTCCCAGGCATCTGCCTGTCCCTGTGTCCCAACATCCTGCAGCTCTCCTGTGAGTCGGTCACAGGCGGAGAGCTGAGGCTGTGCCCTCTCTTCAGGTCCTGCCTGTTTCCAAAGTCATCCCTGTTCCAGCTCCTCCCAGACCCTCCAGCAGCTGAAGCCTCCACGAGGACCCTCGTCCTTGCAGCTGATCTGCCAGAACTGCCCTTCCCACCTTCAGCCCCACCACGGGGCTCCACTTGCCGAGGCACCGCTTCAGCTGGGGTTAACAGAGGTAAGAGCCGGCCCCACCAAGGAAAAAGGAGACGCGTGGGTGGGATGGGTTCTATAAACGTTTTGTGGGGGATATCTGTGGATCCAGGAGGACCATGTGAATGAGACTGACTGTACACACACGGGCTCTGCCAGCCGCCTGTGAACCAGGACCATCGAGGCTGTTTGGTCGAAGATTTTATCTGCTGGAAGTTGCTGGCTTCATCTAAAGCCATTAGTGTGAAAGAGCTGGAGCAGAGCCACCACTCCAGCGAGTGCTGCAGCGTGGCAGAGGTGGCCTGTTTGGGAAAGAGCCTGGTTTGAGGGCTGGGGTGGGAAATAAATCTCATTTGCTGCTCCTTTGATCTTGGGAATATAATTTGATCTCCTTATTTTTGGTGCTGGAGCTGAGGTGGGCTCAGTTATCAGTAAAAACTCTCTCTGCAAACCTGACCCAGGCAAAAGGGCAGGTTTTGAGCAGTCCACAGCAAAAAGGCTGGTGAGGGATAAAGAAGGAGAGGCAAGTGGGTCAGCCTTGAGGATTCAAATTATGGTGCTTTCTCTACAGCATTTCCATCGCTCTTGTGCTGCCATAGCAGGATTTTTTCACCAAACTGTAAAAAATAACTCTGGCAAGAAATGAAGCACAGGAAGTGCTAGGGAAAAGAAGACTTCTCAGAAAAATTATGTAAGTCAAGTTTAAGGGAGAAAATCCCAAGTAATCTCATTACCAAAATCAGTTGGTGATGGGCCTTGCAGTGTGTGAGCTCACACATCGTTTCTTACTGATTATTTATCAGGTGTTCCCTGTGTGTGATGACAAGCACAAAATTAATGAGTTTGTTATTGCTGTGGCTCAATCTAGGCTTAAATAACTCATAACCAGCCTTCTTTTTATTCATTTATTTATTTTCAAACCCTCCCTGGAGAGCCTGTGAGCCCAGTGTGCCCATTGATCCAGCGCTGCCGTGTCTCTCCGTCGGTAATGGCAGCGCCGCGCTGCTGCTCCCAGCTGAGGGGAAGCTTTCAAGCCCAGTATTGATCCTTTTGAAGTTTGTTTGCTCGTAGTCACAGTTACAAGCCCTTGTTCAAACTGCCATGAGATGGGCTGTTTTATTTCTTAATATCAGGCTAAACCTCTTCCACATCAAAAATATGTATTTCTGCACTTCATTCTTCCAATACGTATTTTCCCTCAGAAATCGAGCTGACATTTCTGTGTGACACTACTGCAGCTCTTAAAGCTGCCTGATGTATTTCTGTCTCCCCATGTGCCAGTGGAGGTGAGGGGTGCCAGCAGCCCAGGACAGGGCACCTGGGAACCCTGTGGAACAGCTCCAGCCCATATCCTCTTTGGAAATTTCCTTCGCAGTGTACCAGTGCAGGATTCACTGCTTTTCTCTGCAGCCATCCCTGCTCTCTTCAGCTGTTCTATGGAACCAGAGCAGCCCTGTGTTCCTCTCCTGCCTGCAGCACACCTTTTCCAAGCTTCAGAAAGGACTGTTCCTTCCCAAGCAGTAATTCCAAAACCAAAACCATCTTTCCCAGTTCCCCGGTGTTCCAGGTCAGGTTTGTGGAGCTGCTTCGCCCGCACTCCCAGATGGAGCCGTGGGCGCTGCCCTCACCATCTCCTCCTCTTCCTCTCCTCAGCTGTGGTTTAAGTCATCTCCCCATGTGCTCCTCACACTGGTCCAACCCTCTCTGCCAACCCACAGAGCACCAGTTCAGCTGCCCTCAGGCTGCATCCTGCACACCCTGACTTGGGACTGGAGCATTTGCACCCTTTGGGTGCTCCATGAGCTCCGTGGGATCATTCTGCTTCACCAGGGTTATTAATGACCGAATCAGCCTTTTCTGGATTTGCCCCTGAGAGAGCCAGGGTGAGATGTGCTGTCTGAAGGAGGGTGAGAGCACAGTGGTGGCCTCAGCACAGTCTTGCTTGCCTAAGCGCTGCCAGCTCTGAGAAGTTTGGTCCTGAAAGAGTTGCTCTCCTTGACCTTTTTTTTTTTTCTTTTTTCCCACATCTGTGGCCTGCATTGTGTCCTGAGGAAGGGATCACACTGCTCGAAGGCCCTTTATTTTTAGTCAGCCCAATTTCTTGCTGCATCTTAGTGGGAGCTGGTCCTTTCAGTTCAGCTCCATCACAACTCACACTCTCCTGCATTTGACTGCTCCTACCCAGGTCCCCGATGTTCTTTGCACATCCACTGCTCACTCAGTGGGTTTCCTACTCCCCTTTCACCAGCTTCATTCCTTCTCCCTTATGTTCTGCTCAGCCTCTCCCACTACTCCAGATCCACGGCTGAATCTCAGATTTCCCTTGGCCCTTGTTTTGCAGCATGGGCCAGGCATTCACAGCCACAGGCCACCAGGCTTGTCCTGGATCTCAGCACCCCTCCACAAACAAATGCTTCCCTCCCGTCTGCTCTGGTAACCTTGGCAGTGCTTCCCTTCCTCCAGAATGTCAGGAAATTGGAAATGATGCCACATAAAAATCAATGGCTTGGCCCTGCTCCTTCTGCCTTCACCCAGGGCAGGAGGGAGCTGCTGCTTTGCAGTGAACTCAGAGCAGTAATTTATTGATGTGACCCATCCTGTCCAGGGAGCTGACCAGTGATATATACATTTTTCTCAGCCCATCCACGTAGCCCAGAGCAGTGGCTTGTGCTTGGCATTAGGTCACAGATGTGGGCTCACAAATCTGCCCAGGATATTTTCTTTCTGTGACTGTGGAGCAATAGGTAAGGACTTACTCCTAGATCTGGGTGAACTGCATTAGAAACAATGCCAATACTCATTTCATTTCCCAAAGGACCCAGGCCCAGCAAGGGCCATGTGCAGTTTCCATCAGAAACTGTTGCTCCAAGGCAAGGAGAAATTCATTACAAGGGCTGCCGATTGCATTGCAGACTGCCTTTATTATTCCCTGGACTACTACCAGAAGGCACAGTAGGAAGGAGCAGGAACAGTTCTAAGGTTCTATTTCTTGGAAATCTTTGGGGCTCTATTCATTTAATTTAAAACCCAGCTCCTGTTGGAAACCAAACAGCCATAGGAAGCATAACACAATTGATAAAGGTCACTGTGAACTCAATCCTTCCTGATAATCAAGCCAGCTCCTGTTGTTGTCCTTGAAAACCTTTCACTTGGGAGCCCTGTGAATTCTCCAGGCACAGGACCTGGGGAAGGTTTGTTTCAAGCAGAGGTTCTGCACCATCCCTGCCCCTGTTCCCCATCACATCAGGCTGGATTCTATGTGCCAGCGAGGCAGGAGTAGGCATCAGTCTCTAATACATCCGTGATTTCATGGAAATTGAAGTGTGAGAAGGAAAAGGAATGAGGCAATTGAGAGGTGCAGCTCTGACGCCCGACTCCTGTCCCTGTTGCTCGCGTCACACCAGCAGAAATGAGACCAAATGGGTCTATTTTCCAGTGCCTGATGTTGGTGGACAACAAATCACTGGAAATACTTCATTATTTCCCTCTGAGTGGCTTTATCTGGACCTTCACATACCCCTTACTATGATTTTTGGCTCATTATTAACGACAATGTGCAGGGAGGATGGTTGTTGATGATACATGAGCCAAGAATAGATTCCAGTTCCTTTTACCATTTTGGCACAAAAACGCCAAGAGGGATGAGACACCCTGTAGTAAATGCTGTTCATTTTGAGGCAGCAACTAGAAAATAGGGCTCTGGCTGAGCTGGGGAAAAGAATGGATGAGCCAGAGGATGTGTTTTGGCTCTTTGATTGCTGAATCCAGTGGGAATCTATAGAGATGGGAAATGCCATATTCCCTGGGAAAAGGCAATGCAGGGCTGATGTGTTTCTCTGCCCCACAGCCACCAGTTTCTTCTTTAGCTGCTGCCTCCTAATTCTTCAGGGAGAAAAGAATCTGAGCATCCTCTCAGCACTTCATTCCTTGCTCCCCTAGCAGGCAGGTGTTCCTCCTGGGAACACATCCTACTTTTCTTTAGCTGAGCGAAGCATTAAATAACAACACTGAAAATGAGGCTGGTTAGCAAAGCCAAAGGTGGAGGGAAAGCTTGCAGGAGTGTGAGCTGGAGCACTTGCTTGGGCTGTCTGGAGACAGCAATCCCCTTCCTGTAGGCTGGAACCTTCTGGGAAAAGGCAAAGTGTGAACGTAGGAAGAGCCAAATCCTTAATTTCATATGGAAGGGAATTGTCAAAGCTGTTGCAGCGCTTGAGGGTGCGAGTACATCTGCTTCCTACCGAGACGTACTTGCCTGCTTTGGACTCGGGGTCAGATGCCATAATTAAAGACTCTCTCTCCCTCTCCGTCTTCCACTCAAGAATTTGATACTCTTCCAGCAGCAGTCCCTGCTTTTCTCTCTTATTGCTACCCAGAGCAGTGAGCTGGAGGGCCCACAGACCTTGGATGTTGCATCTGTTCAGTAAATGCCTTTCTTTGGACTCCACAGTAACTAAAGTTTCCTTCATGTTAATCTAAATGAAAGTGCTGCAAACCCAGCCCAGGACAGGTGTGGGGAGCTGTGGATTTGGGAGACAGAAGTGCTGGGGATGGGCACTGCAATAGCTCAGAGCTCCCCAGTGTGCTGGAGCAGCAAGAAACCTCTCTCAGCATCATCTACTCGCTTTCACCATGAGGGAATTACGGCACAACATTATCCTTGGAGGCTCTCAGGTGTAAAAGTACAAGCTGTGAGTACTTTTGGCATCTTTGAGAGTCACTGTAAGCAAGTGAGAATTAATATATTTGCATCTGAGGCACTAGAAAAAACCACCCTCCTCCAGTCTGCTTGGCTGTGCTGGAACAGGGAGTTGTCATCTCCTGGTCCAGGCAGAATTTGTGTCTCCTGATTTAATCACTAAACCCACCACCTTTACTGCAGTGATAACAGCAACTGGACTTCTCTTCCAAGCAGTCTGTTCACCAAGGGAGCACAGGAGTGACGGACCCACTCCTGAGGGTGTGAAACAAAGTGAGTGCAGTTCCAAAGGGAGTCCGAGGAAGATGCAGCCTGCTTCTCAAGTCAGTAGCTTTTGTTGTCTAGCTGGATTTAGATATTTTTTCCTTATTGCTCGCAGTGCTGAATAGCAGCAAAATGTGCCTTGGAAAATATAAATGACACGGCACTTTATCTGTGATTCATTCTGCCTTTATAACAGCAGTCAGTAACAGTATCTGCTCCTTGCTACTCCACACAAGACCATCTCTCACACATATCTTTTTCCTTCTTGTTCTTATCCTTTTAATCTTTTGTTGCTGTGGGTTCCCTCCCCCCCCCATACTAATTTCACTTTTTCTCCACTGCACCAAGATCTCTGATTTCTGGTCCTATTTTATCAGTCTGAAAGGCACCATAGGAACTGCTAATTTCCCCAAAGTAGTAAATGTGCAATAAAATAATAATAAAAAAAGATGCTATACATAAGTGACATGGGAGTAAGGGAAGTTTTTACTGTAATGTTTGCCCAGGGCCTGGCTGCAGCTCTCTGTCCCCATTTCCCTGCCTCTCTCCAAAGCACAAGGTGGGCTTGGACTAGGGAAGGCACTGGCAGCTCTGGCAAGAGCAATAAAACAAAA
>VYZQ01070058.1:0-14868 GCA_013400655.1 Mystacornis crossleyi
TTGCTGGAACTCCACAGCAACACACATCTGTGGGCAAAATCTTCTCCTGCTCTTTCATTAAATGTCACGATTTGGTTTTTCAGTAGGCAAACAAGACTGGACCAAGAGGAAGTGGCTTTGCAGAGGCTACTGTGCTTATCAGAGAAATTGGCTTGTTCTACCTTTAAACGAGCTTGTGATTTATTTTGTTTATCTATCAGAAAGTAAGTTGAAGCAACTTGAAGCATTTGGCCCAGAAAATCCCCAACATATTGTACTTCCCTACAAGACGTGTGTGAACATGAATGAACACTCAAAGCCTTACTTAAAGCCTTCTTCCTGATCTTGTGCATTCCTGCACAGAGTTGCTCTGCTTTATGTGTAGTTGAACTGAATAAATAGCTTGTCTTGAATTACATCTTGGGTAAACTGAGTGTATAATGTATCCAGCCAGCTTTAGTGTTCATAACTGTCACTTGTATAACTGAGCAGTGCGTCTTTGAGGCATTGCCAGGTTCAGAGACATCTCAGAACAATCTGTTCTTACAAACAAATATGAAATGTTTGCAAGGAGGAAGAGAGGAAGGAGGAGGGAAATCAGTGCTTGATAGGTATTATTGTCTATATTGTATAAGCACTTCAGTTCTGGGGGGAAAATAATGGAAATACATTCAGATTTGAATCGTCTTCTTCATCTCTCCAAAGCATTCTGTGATAGCAACAAAGGACAGAAATTATTCTATTATTCTATCATCTTTAGATTACTTCCTGCCCTAAGACAAAGGAGAACGGAGTAGGTCACAGTCTCTACGTTCTTTTCCAAAAAATTCTCTGCTTCATAGTAGCAATGAGAAATATCCTCTCTCTTTGCATGCACTAGATCAGAGAGTCCCTGTCTCACCTCTGCAGTAACATTGTCTGCCTCTAAGAGTGAAGGCAACAGCTATTGAAACATTAGAAGCCACAGTCCAAGCACATCAAAATATCTGATCAGTGGGACTGTTGGATTTGCAATTTCTCCCACTCAAGCCCTAGAACGACAGTCTGGCAGAAGTGTACAGAAAGGCTGTACTTCAAACAAGCCACAGATCTATGGCATCAAGACTTGTTCCACACAGCAAAGGACCTTTTCTCCTCCCAGTCCTCTCTCCAGTCCCATCCTCTTTGTACAGTTTCCACAACTTTGCATTTGGTTTGACAAGATTTCTTTCATTGCTCTCAAACCACCCCCTATATTAGGAGGCAACTCAATTACTTCCTTCTCTTTGGTGTGTGACCACTGAGAAGATCGCTGTAGGTCACAGCTGCTTTCAGGGTTCTTTATCTTAATAAACTGTCTCTCTTTCTCCTGGTGCATTGAAAAGGTCAAAAGCAGTGGTCTTTTTCCTCCCAGAGAAAGGAGCGCAAGCAAGGGTCAGCCATGCACAAGGGTAAGCGAGTCTTTATATTCACTGTCATTTCCTCAAAAAAAAAAAAAATTATTACCGTGTCAGAGTTAGAGTTGGTACAATAGAGCAACTTCTGCCTTCGATTAAATAGAGCTTATTTCTGTCAATGCTTAATTCTCAGCAAGGTTTAGTTTCCATGGAAAATGTGAGTTAAAAAAAGAGATGGATAGACAAGCAAAGAGAAAATGAGAATGTTCCTGCTTTAGGTGTGAGATCCGTACATGAATTAAGAACTGTTTATAACCTCTCATTGGTCCTCGTTCTTCAATGTATTCCAAGGTGTGTAGGCTTTTATCCGTAGGCAGTACTTCAATACCCAAATGCAGACGAGATGCACTTGAATATCTTAGGATGAAAAGTTTTAAGACAAAGCTAGGGATTCTGATTGGCCTGTTTTGGCCTCCTCTGTAGAGTCAGCCTGTCACTTTCTTTGCTAATGTGATCCTTTTTGCTGGACCTTTGACCTAACCTGGAGATGACTTTGTACCTTTATTACTCAGCAGCTTAATATTTTCAGCTGTGTAGCTGGTTGTCAAAAATGAGACCAAAGAAAGTATAGAAGAACTGAAAGATGAATACAAGTGCATAAAAGAACCATGAGAAATTTGTACCGCCTTTTTTAAAGCATTTGCAAAACTACTGTGAAGAAGGTGTAAGCCAAGCACTCCAAGTGTCATTGTGCCCCACAGCAATCGGGAGAGGTGACAGTGAGGACTGAGTCCATTCCATCATACCACAAAGGATCTGGAGCTCTGATTTCACACGTGATAACCATCAAGAGTGTTCTTCACCTAAAAGCTCATTAGAAAGGGTGATGGGCATGCAGGTATTTGGCATGGCAAGAAGAGATAAGGTCTATGTATGCTCTGTGTGACAGCAGGGTGAAAGAGGAAATTCCTGAATTTGTCTCATTTTGGTGAGTGCTCTGATTGATTTTATAGGAAAATGAACTACTTCCAAGCAAAGTTGTTTTACTGGTCCATTTTGTAATCTCTTGTCATTCCAGCAGTCCCTGAAGGCACATATTCCAACTGAAGCATCCTTGTCGCTCTGGTCTCTCCTACACAAGTTCAGAATTTTCTCTGTGTTAAGGTACTCACCCAAATATTGAAGGGTATTAGCATCAGGTTTCTTTTGATGAAGTGATTAATTGTATCAGAGGAAGGCACAGGAAATGCTGGAGCAGGTAAGAAAGTGAAGGTGTACAAGTTACAGCATATTCACAGTAAAATCTTGTACACAGTAGACACAGAGCCTACTAGACAAAGCAAGACTACCCAAAGTTATTGCTAGGACAAAAACAAACAGTAAAATGAGCAAAGCCAAAAGCTAAAAAGACCTTGAGACCATGTCAATTATGAGCAACCAGATTTTCAAACAAGCTTCTGACTTCTCTTGTCTTTAAATTATTTGCAAACTGCTATCTATAAACAGTTCTGTGTGTTGATCATTAATATGTTTTTATTTAATCAAAGTCCAAAATAAAAAATCAGCCTAACAACAACCAAATAAACAGTCTCCACAGCCAGCCTCCAGGATGGGAAAATTTAGGCTGCAAAAACTGGTATCTATTGTAAAGCCTATGGCTCAGAGCATCCCTTGTCTGTGGAGGAAAGACTGTCCCCAGATCAAACCTAAGGAAGAGTTGCTTGTCTTGTCTGTATCTCACACAGTGGTCAAAATATAAAGGCAGCCTTTTCCCCAAGGAGGTGCCTTGCTGGTGTCAGCACAGTCTGCCTGTACACCATGGCTGTGGCATAAAACTTGAGCAGTGACTGAGACCTTTGCCATACCCTGGTCTGCTAAACCTAGGAACGTATAACAGGAACATCCCAGAGGTGTCACTGCAAGATGCAGGCTGAGCTGTAGGGGTTTTAGCTAACTACAAGGCCATGCCAGGCTTCTAATACAACAAACAATCTAAGCAGAGGTGGGAAATAAAATAAAGATGTGAGTGTCTGTGTAAACACATAGTGAATAATATTACATTTGTGGATTATTCTACTTATTCAAGACCTAATAAATGAGGAATTAGAAGATTAGCAGGGCCAAGATTAGCAGGGGGAAGATTAAAGCAGTTGTGATAGGGAAGTTGTTCTTGCAAAAACTAGCACATATGCACCTGGGCATTTGGCAATGATTTATGGTTTAATTGTGCTCAAACTTGTCAAATAAGTTAATTTAAAAAGATAGTAGTACCTCATATTTTATAATTAGATATTTGCAGTCAGAGTGGGGTTTAAGGAAAAGACTGAAATCATAGAGAGGACCAGCCTTCTTTCCAGAAGAACTAGGACACCTCTAAAAGCTGTGAATTCAAAAAAGGACAAAGTGAAGAAAATATAAAAGTTCCCTTTGGGCAACAGGTCAAATGGACAGTGGAAACTGAGGTCATGACTGAGGTAGGTAGCTACACATAATGACAGAGGAACTGGCAGGGGTCTTGCCCTATGAGTGGTATTCAAGGTAATTCCTGAAAATTTGAACTCAGCCAGGTGAGGGTCACAAAGAGGAGGTTTATTTGCTCAGAAAGACAAGGCTATAAAATCTTCTCAGAAACTTTTTTATATGTTTGATGTCTGATATATTTTTTAGATTCCCAGCGGAATGGTATAGGGTGCATGTGTGAAAATGAATATCTTAAAGTTTCAGAAATATGAACAGAAGAAGAGAGCTGAATGCTGATGATGGTATGTAGGAGTGAGCATCAGCACTTTCACACTGCTTAGATGTTAAAGTGAGTGGAAGGAACATTGTGAATCTATCAAGAGATAAAGAGTAGGAACAGAGAAAAATTAGAGGGAAGTGAAAGGACTGAGTTTTGACAGTACTAGATCATACCTTCAAAACATGTTTAATGGTGAAACTTCTCTGATGTCAGCTGAACTCATCTAATTTCCCAGAAACTGAGGAAGTTAGACAACCTGAAAGAGATATAGGCTAGAAAGTGGGGACTGTAAGGACAGACAGCAGCGGGACTAGCTTGCTGAGGGGACCAAGATATTCCAGAGCTATTCAGAGGTATTAAAGAACAGGTTAGACAAAATAGTGCCCGGCTTGACAGACTTGGGTGTGAGGATGCAACAGCTCAGTTTAGCACTGGATGGCCTGATTCCTGTTCTTTCCAAGCACAGCAAGGATGATATATGTCAAGGCAGACTAAAGTCAGTATTCTGAAAAAGAAATTGTCCTCTCCTATGGACCTTGACCTGTGGAAATCTACTCTCTTGCTTGCATTTTGCTCCATAGCAACTTAAGAGCTGGCAATAAAATCCCTTACTTTCATTTGGCACTAAAATCTTCTTTCAAACAAAGAAAATCTAGATGAATTAGGCTGCTACCAACTCAAAACTATTTCTTGTGGTTGGAAAGTCACATCTGAGAATGACTGGCAAAGCAAATGTGATGGAGATGAGAACAATAGCAACATTCAGATAGAAGTCCAGCAGTTGCATCTCTGATGCAAACAGGTTTTGTGAAGGGCATCTTTAAAAGCCACACAAGCACACACACAAAAACATATCATTTGAAGGGAGCATTAACATTCAAGTGGAACAGGTTTTTTATAAAATGCAAGGAATTTGTATTGCTTCAGAGAAATCCAGGGTCTTTATATAACCTAGGAGAAAGACAGCTGCTTTTCTCTGAGAAGATCTTTTCCCTGAATGATGGTTCCAATTGAATTGTGAGGACTAGAGAGGGAACAGAAAAGCATAATTTTTTTATAGACATACACAAGTTCAGACACATGAAATTCAGAATAGGTAGTTGGATTGCAAGCATAACTGTGTCTCAATTCTGACAATAAAATATTTGCACCAAGTTGTCAGAGTATAAAATACACACTCTGCAGAAAAAGTCTTACCAAGGACAGTTAAGGGAGGTGCTGAGGATATAACATGGAACAAAAGGAAAACAGCCAGTTTTCTGAATTGGTTTATTCTATTTTAATGCATATACTTCCAGAGATCCTGATCATACAGGCCTGGATTTACTGTGTATTTTCTTCATCATAAAAAATCCCCAGCATCAATGAGCCACAGAAGCTTGAGCCACACATGTCAGATCAGGATCAAACACTCAACAAAACTCCAGGGTTTTTCAAACTGCAGGTTCTTCTCTTTCTGATTTCATATAGAATAGGTGGTTTTGTGCTTCAGGTATGATCTTCTTCACCTACAGGGAAATCTTTGGCTGAGTAGTTTCTCTGGGATGTCTTCTTCCAAGACACCACTAAAATAAAGTAATGCAAGCTGGTATGTATCAGAGATAAAAGAAGACATAAAGTTGTAGCAGATAATTAGAGACAAAATGTTTATTTCAGACTAAACTTTATCAGTTCTTACAATTCAAACCTTCATTACCAATACTGGTTTTGTCTGAAAAATTTCAACAGCTTTATTCTGACAAGGCTTAATCTGGGAGTAAGTGGAAAGGATAACCACACATGTGAGTAGATGGGACTCCAACATGTCAAGAAAATGCATTCTCCTGACTGAGCAAGTGAGTGAACAGTCAAGCTCTTTAGACAGACTGATGGAAAAAATAAGGGAATTAAGCAGCAATCTGTGAGTGTTTTGAGGAGGAACAGGAAGCCCTGGGCTCCATATGGCTCTAGGCTATCAGGAGTTTTCCAGAAAACCCTTTTGATTGGGCAGAGGCCTTTCTTTTGGGTAGTATGTCCAAGAGCTGGAACACAGATACTGGTGCACGCAACCTCTCTTCTCTGTCTTTCCCCTTGCTCAGATTGCATGTGCCGAAGGTCCCAGTTCTCCTGCCTGTGGTTATGCTGCCAGCCCACTCCTCTGTGGCGTGGAGCCCAGCTGGCAAGGCCAGCAGCCACGTGCACATCCCATGTAGACTTCTCTCACCAGCACCAGTAAAGAGATTTCATAGTTCCTTCACACACCCTTGTCCCCCTGAGGAGCCTCAGGACATCCCTCTGCAGAGCTTTGTCTCTGCTCTGAGAAGATCACAATACCCACTTATGCTGGGCGACTTCCTCCTCAGTCAGGGTCACCTACATGGTTTTAAGTTGAGAGAGGACAAAACAGCATTCAAAAAGGCTGGCTAATGCAGGAAATGACCATTTCTCCCAGATGAGAGCCCTGATCTCTCCAAACAGCACTGGGAAGTGAGACCAGCACAACCTATCCTCCAAGGGTGGCACCTGGAGTTCTCCTCCACCTCAGACACACATCCATGTATGTTCAGCATTCATTGCTATAATGCAGTGGCTTAAGTGTGCAGTGAGGAAAAAGGTGCATGTTGATTCCCATTTCTATGCAACCTGACATGACATTTCCTTTCCCTGCCTGTGATCTCCCCTAGTGCTGGGCCAAATCCCCACCATGTGCTTCTTGCAACCAGCATCAATCAACCAGTGTGGAAGAAATGCTAAATACCAGTAGGACTTCTAGGCTAACAGCTCACGCACAAAGTAAGAAAAAACCCATGAAAATAATAAAAAAAAAAAAAAAAGAAGAGACTCCCTGCCTTTAGTAGAACATTACTCAGTCATAAACTATGTACTTTTGAGCTTCTTTTGCTCCCCTGCCAAGACTCTCAGAGAGGGAAAAATCAGGACAGATACATGAAAAGAAGAATAAAGAATAATGTATAGCAAGGGGAAAAAAAAATCATGTCTGAGTTTGAAAATAGGTCCCCCCACGGCTGTTTACCTGTCTGATCGTTTCCCCAGTGATGGCAAGAGAAGCTATGTGTTTAAACTGTATTTCAAAAAATTGATAACTCCAGAACATTTCCATTTTCTGCCCTTGCCTTGTCCTGTTGTGTAACTGTGTGTCAGGCCAGGAGCCAGAGCTGACATCACATTGCAGAGGACTGTCCTGGGTCTTGCATAACCTTAATAGGACAGCCACTTGGAAAGTGTTCATGTACCATTATGTGCCATTGCTTTTTTAACTACTCTATTGCATTAGGAGACCAGAGCCCTCATAGACCAGAGAGAAATATTAATTGCATTTGCATCATTGATGTCGACCATGAGGCATTTCAGTAGGCCCTGATATTTCAGGTCCTGGTCTCATCCCAGTAGGAGCAAAACTCTAGCTGTGCCAAGTGATTGTAACTGACTGCAGTGTTATTGCATTTTATCCCAGGAGGGTTTTGTTACCTCAAAACAGTTTGTGATTACTCTGTATCTTCAATATCATCAGAAAGATGCTCATCATGCTGCAGATGAGTTCAGGGTCTGTGCCCAGCATCATATGGTTTATGTCTCTGAATAACAGCATTCCTGTTTGCTTGTGGTGTGCTTTTTACTGGGCTCAAAACATCTAACATGCCTTTTAGATAGGTGGTAGCAGACTTCGAAAATGGAAGTGTGAGGGAAGTAGGGATAGAGCTAATGCATGCTGCTCTGCTTGAAAAGTGTGTCCTTTTTGTCCCTATTCCTACTGTGACACTTCTTGCTGGACACTGATTCACTCTGCTGCCCTGTAGCAGGCAGAGGCTGGGTAGACACTGGCCCTAGCACATGCTGCTTTCCTCACCCTCATGGCTGGGATGAGTCATGAAGCAAACTAAGATTATTAACTCCTGATGCAATTTGAGATCTGCCAGCCTGTGTCTGCCATTATCACTGTCCTTCCTACCAAAAGGAAGGATTCAGGACCTGGTCATGGACATGAAACACCGCAGGTGGCTCTGCTAATCTTGCAACATGGAAGGTGACATGCACCTCTGCTTTCAGAGTGGCTGCTACCTTCCCAGCCTCTACTTGTTTTGTGGTGATTGGACATGAACCTTCTCATATGCTTGGAGCAGGTAGGACACTACTCAGAGGAAAAAAAATAAAAGGCAGTGGAAGGAAATGTAACAGAGAAAATTTTCCACCAACTGAGATGAGGCTCAAGCCATGGCATCTTTCACTACATTAAATCTACTTGTACAGGTACAGATGAACTCACTCTAAATAGTAGAAGAGAAAAATGACTGCCTGTTTTTCTTCCAAGTGTCCCTTCTTATTTAGCAGTGATGGTGTTAATTTTAAAGTATTAAACAAGATGTAAAAATTTTCTGTCTCATTCTCTTCCTGTATTGTATCTAAACATTTTTAGACATGATAGCTACCAGCATTCATAAAGTGAAGATGTGTTTTGGTAAATTTGTTCCTACCATGATTATGCTGACAAGTTCTCAAAAGAAAGACCTCTCCTAAAAATTTGGAGTGAGATGCTTTGATTGTACTTTTAGGCTGAAAGGAATTCTGTTTTGCTGCAGAAACCTTTCACATACTGCAGGCTGTCGCCATTCTGCTTCCATATGGTCCCAGGAAATCTCACTTTCTCAGGAGAGTAAGTTGGGGGAAAGAAGATGTTAGGCAATGCATTCTCCAGCATGTCCCCTCCATGTTCTCTTTTCTGGCCAGAATGTTTCCTCTTTGGCAGGAGCAAAGAAAATGCTTTTTAAATGAATTATCATACTCTAAGGAATCAGTTCACAGAAGACCCACGGATCCTGATGATTTTATAACCATTTTGGTCACTATAAAAGATCATACTACCAAAGAAAGCCAAAAAACCTGGAATAGCTTTGGCTTAAAAAGTTCTTCCTTTAACTAATTACCCACAATGGTGTACAGGATTCACAGGGCATTAAGTATCCAAACAAAGTACTCCAGGCTCAGTAATTTTCAAATAGCAGCTGATTTTTATTTTTTCTTTGGCATTTATACACACAGCCTATTGCAAGCTTGATTAATTTCTTTTTGTGCTGGAAGAAATGTTAAAGCTGGAACGGGAAGTCAAGAAAGTGGGAATTCATGCATTGAATGCATATGTGGTTTAGTGGTGTGTGCCATGTGTACACATCACTTACTGGGGAAGTAAAATCACTTTTGGATGCACATTTCAGCAACTGCTTCCAAAACCCCATCAACTTCCAAACTTTGAAGTTACATTCTCCATAACCTGTTACTGAACTATTTCTTGCCAGCTCAAAGCAAGCACCATTTTCTGAAGCAGAAATTTTTCTTCTTTTGCTCTGCAGGCTGCAAAGTTATGTTTTTCACTTGCACTTACAGACTATCTCCCACAAACTGGAACTGTCTGTCTTCTCGCTGCTAGAAACACAGCATCTCTTGTGCACTAAAGGTTTTTATTTTGTTTTTAACTTCTAGTACTTTCTTCATCACCAATGATAAAAATGAATGCAGTGTTTTTCTGTGCACAAACAGGACCTCATTCATTTACAGAGTTATTAGAGAAGCCTCGGAGTTGTGGACATGCACACAAGTCTGTCAGTCTCAGCAAAATACTGTTCCTTTGTGATGGGTGCCTAATACAGTAGTGACACAGAATTTACATGACAAAGAAATTTAAAAGTATCTTTAGCTCTGACTTCCAGATGACTGAAGAACAAGTTTCAATAAAAAGAGTTATGACTCATGCACCAGTTTGCAAAAGTGCCTCCTGTCACTGCGAAGAACAGCTTTCTGTTTGCTCCTTTCAGGCTGCTTCCTTACAACAGGGGACAGACTGGGTAGTGGTCTCTCTGCACTGGGAAGCTGTGACTTCCCACTGAATGTGCTGTTTCAGATGTGGGCATGCTGCAGTTGCTTTGGCCACTGGTGGTTCCGTAGTTCCCCCGGGCCTCATGCCATCCACACGAACAACCTTCAGAGGGTGGTTAGTGGGGTCAGGTGGGCGCCTGTCTTGGCACTGTGTGGGAGGGCACTCAGCACATCAGAGGCCTCTTCTTTAGAGCTTGCTGAGCTTGGTGACCTCCTCAGTACACAAGAAGAGCTTTTGCAGAGACATGGCTTCCACAAACAGCTCAGTTAGTGAGGGGAATAATTTAAAACCTTATCTCCCCTTCCTCTGTTGGTGCCTTTCTGGCTGTGTCCAGCTTCCCTTGCCCCATGCCTCCATAGCTCTTGCCAAACAATCAGGTTTTTTAGTGCATTTCCCCTTGTTACCATTATAAAAGAAAATACAGCTGATGTAAATATTGCCTTTCTGGGAGAACTGGTCTTTGCTGGACAATCATTGTCACTGTAACCTTCCCAATGGAGTGTGCTTGCGATTAAGCAATTATGTATTACCAGGAACAGAGTAAATCAACCCTTTTATCTCCACTAACAGGTTATTTCCTGTGAGCCTTTCTGCCAAAAGAACACAGGGGAAAGATGGGATGATTCTGTATGTTACGTAAGCATGTTTATTTCAGGAGCTTGCAGCACTGTTTGTGTGTTGGACAAAGCCACCTCTGCACCAGCTCCAGCTCCATCCCCCGCATGGCCACCCAGCCCCTGCCCCATGGCCAGGGCACCAGACTGGCACAGCAGCCAGTGCTGGGTGACTCTCAACCACAGCTCTCAAGCCCCATTCAGAAGCTGGGAAACAAATTTCATAGATGTTACCCTCTTGCAGATGAAGTTCCTTGGGCTCAGTCAAATGGGCACCCTGTCTGAAAGCACTAGGCTTGCAGGGAGGGGGATCTTGGAGCTGTGTGAGCTTTGCAGTGGAGATAAAAGACAAAAGAGGCCACCCAGGCTCTTGTTTGCTCTGTGTTCAATTAACTTGTTCACTGATGGGCTAACATTGCAGAATGGATTTTCCCAATGATTGATCTCTTAACGTAAATGAGTTATGGTTTTAAACTCAAACCATACATACTTCTTTTTTTCCCCTTAGAGCTGTTCTTCCCTCATATTCTGTTCAGAGTGTATTTCCCCTCCAGCGAGGATTTGCAACACTATTTCACTTGAGGGCCTACATTATACGTATTTCTATAATCAGCTCTGAGGTGGCCATTTGCCTCAAAATGTCTGTATTTTTTATTATTTTTCCTGTCTCTTCTCTTATACTATTTGAAAAGACTCTGAAGAGTTGACCTGTGCAGCTCTTCACTTCAGTTTTTACAAAGGAATAAATAATACATGTGTGACGTTTTCCATGTACATCTAAAAAGGCATGATTTGCCAGTAACTCTTTGAGCAAACTGAGATTCATCCAGGTATTATAAAATTTACCGTCAAAAAGAGATTGTCCTTTGTGAGCACAATATATGCCTCTCTTTTGGTATATTTCTCTTGTTCGTGATACACATGTTCCCTGTTAACTTTTCAGACCTTGATAAGGAACTTTACCTTCTGTACCTGTAGCAATAACTATTTAGTGCCTAGTGTCTCACTTCTTCAGAGCCAAACCATCACTTGAACAGTCTTTGGGATCTGTAACAGAAAAAAACCCAATAATATAGCGGAAAGCAGAATAAGCTTTAATTAAATTATGCCCACTTTCCAAAGCAGACTGAATCAGTACTTTGGAATCTGAAATTTTACCCTCATAGTCTAATTCCTGTGTCCTGAGAAACAGAAGCAGATAGAAAAAAATCTAGAAAGACATTGCTTCTGAATAATATTATAGTTGCCATCTTAAAAAAAAAAATAGAAATTACAAATAAAACTTTTAAAATTTGCTGTTGTCATAAAATTGAATTTTTCCTTAGCCAAGTATGGTATTCCAGAACACTGCTATTTAACATCTAATCACACTAAAATAGGAACTTCATAATGCATATTTATGAAGACGGTAGTTCATGAATTTTGAGATTATTTCTATTAAAAGCAACATAATAACTCTGTCACTTTTGGTTTCTGTATGAAATCTGGAATGAAAGTCCCTCAGGTAGAACTGAAGGTATTGTGAATTCTTGCAGTCAAGAATAATTTCAATTGCATTTGGGTACACAGGTTTTAAAATAACAATTCAGATTCTTAGATTAAAATTATCCTTTGGTGAACTCAGCATCTACTTATGATAATTTGTGCCTTGTTTTTATTTTTCATGGCAATAGAAGGTGACTGGAAATAACCTCAAATCACTGAAACAGTGAATAGTTCTGGAATGATTTGGCATAAATCTGTGGTGCCACAGCCTGAAGTGGGAAACTGATTTGCAATGCAGCCCATGGGTTATTCCGGATGTTGGTGGTCACAGGCAGTGTTGTTTCTTCTATTTGGAGCTGACTGCATCTCCCATGCAGCCTTTCCCATCATACCTGGGGGTACTGGCTCTTCAAGACATGACTTAGACCTTCTGGAGGCTTGCAGGGATAAAGGTCAGCAATCTCATCCTCATTTAGGTCATCAGTGTTCTGCCTGAAGCGAAGAGCTCTACAAATTAGGGATGGAAAATTCTTTAGCATGATCTTAAAATTTCTTAAGATAGAAATGATTGGCCTTTGGTTAAAAATATCAGGCTGGCCAGATGGCACTTCCAAAGGCATCTGGGAAGATTTGAGATAGATGCATGAAGACCAAAATCAGAAGAGGCACAGTGGAAGATGCTCTGCCAGTGGTGTTCCATGGCCCCATGAGGAAGAAGGCTGATGTGTGTGTTCATGCAAAAAGGCTTGAGAGCTGACATTTCCTGTCCAGAACCCTCCTCCACCCCATGCTCAGTCCTCCTGGAGCTCAGAGAGAGCTTAATGGAAATAAATCTAGTATGAGGGAACAGGGAGAACAAGGGAGCAGAAAGCTAGGAAAGTGGATATTTCTCTTTTGACCATGCAGCAGGACAGTCCTTGTGTCTCATGTCCGTTTGTCCCAGAGCTCACCCACCTCTCACCCATGTTGTCCACCCCTAGCCTCCTGCCAGTGTTTCACTTCAGTGCCCCTTCCTGCTCCTCCGGGCTTTGGGATCTAAGTCTGTGGCCCCTCTGCAGCAACTGGATGGGGTCTCAGGATCCCACAGACATCCCTGCTCCTCCTCAGTGACAGGCAGGGGGGTGAAAAATCATAGGAGCTGAAGAGTCAGCTTCCAAATACTGAGTTCCTTGATTTTCTATACAGCAGTGCTCATTCCCATGGCTTCAGTTTGTTCCACAGCCCAAAACAGCAGTAAGGCATGCTCACAGTGTATGTGGTGGAACAACATCTCACCCTGTCTGCACGCAGGCCAATAAGCTTCTCTGCAGAACAAGGATGCTTGAAAGCATTGCCACAAGTTGCAACAGCTGTCTTTGCTCAGCAGCCACAGAGGTGAGGCAAATTTTGTGCCCCCAAACAAGGATTTTTACCAAATTCAGTGTCAGATCAACAAGTGTGTGTGCAGGAACCCCATGATACTGCTACTTTAATCAATAGAGTGTGACCAAAAAATCATCTGAAAGTCATCACCTTATCCTTATAGGGGCCCTTGTAGACCAGTTACTTTTCATTACCCCAAATTTCAGAGCCTATCATGGTTTATCTATTTGCCCTTTGGACTGTAGATGAAAAATCTGCACTGTTTACAAACTACTGGACATGCAGTTTCTCATCTAAACACAGAAAACCACAGTACTGTGAGTCTCTCAAGGCTGTTCATTTGCCCTTTGGAGGCATTTATTGCATCTTTTAATTTCTTTCTGTTCCCTCCCTCTTATGGTTTGGATTCAAATACTTCCTCCAATACAAATATTTAAAGAAATTTAGTTCTCCTAAAATCTGGGAGCAGCAAAATCAGCACATGAGGGGGAAGTCTGAAGAAAACAGAAGAACAAAAACTCAGCATGCTACAGGAAAGACGTAATCACAACTATTTTTTCTGCAGACAGTAATGTTTCCAAAAATCAGAAGTTGCAAATTTCCTTGGTCCCTTCAAGATAAGAAGGAAAGAAAATTACAAACACTTCACTGAAGAATAATAATGAAATTAGGCAGCTATCAAGAACATGTAATTGAAAATTTTCAAGAAAACACACTTAGAGGGACAGGAGTTCATGTAAGCTTCTTGCATGATAAAATGGTAGTGGCCTTAACTATAAGCTGCAGTGTCAGTAAGTTGTTGACCATTAATACTAGGAAAACTCACTGTGTTTGTTATCCACTCTCCCATGACTCACACAGGGCATTATCTTGTAGTACCACAAAATGAAAACACCAGATTTTCTCATGATTGGTTGTATGTACATCCCAGTTGGTTCAACATCTATGAGAAGGGCAGTCATGGTCAGATACAGGCCTTCCAGAAATTAGTTTTACATTTTTTTTTCCTAGACTTATTCTTACCTAATTTCTATCTCCTCCAGTTTTATGCAGACATCACCAGCATGCCACATGTTCAGTAGTTGAAAGATCATGAATAAAGGGTATCTGAGTTCTACAATAAATACGTGCTTTCTGCACTCAGAGTCCCTTTTTGGGAAAGCCACTTGTCCTGCCCACCTAGAGAACCTAAGGGGCAGGTTTCTCATGAGAGTTTCCTTGCATGCTCCCTGTCTGGAAGTAAATAAGTCAAAATAGGACATTTTTGCTTGAGACGGGATCAGTACAATAATTTTATGCTTTGTAAAGGGATAATGCAATTGCTCCCACCTAAGCAGTGATGTCCTGGTAATTTTAATATTTCATCAGAAGGGAGTACTTGATTTCTAAGGCTGTCATGAGATAGATTTTCCTGAGCACCAATTATTATTATATATAATAATA
>VYZQ01070067.1:0-19485 GCA_013400655.1 Mystacornis crossleyi
GATCTAAATGCACTCATGCTAGAAATTGACATTTCTGTGGGAAATCGTTTGGGATTCTTATATGGCTCTCTTTTAGCCTTATGGTTACATTAGCTGCAGTCTTGCTTAAGTATAAAGCATTATATTTGCTCCAGCCTCTTGTACCTGGAAGACAGAACACTTGCACGTTACACAATTTGCCACAGAAAAAGACTGTGATGTCAAATATAATTTGTCTTTTCCAGGCAAAATCCTGAAGAAGTACAATCTTCCCAGCTGGAACTTCCAGCTTGCACTCCAAACTGTGAGGAAGTGGTTATAGGTGCTGCTACCAAAGGGTGTAATAAATGTGTGTCCCTGGGGATGCACCTGCGGGTACTGCCCAAGCTAACTGCACTCAGGTGGAGACACACGCTTGTTTGGAAGGAAGGAAGTGGTGTATGTCTAAAAGGCCATATTTTCTGCATCTGCTTAACATAAAGGTTAAAGCTGGGCTTTGCTTGTAGCTCAGTTAATACGTCGGGTACAGAAGTAGTAAATATCTCTGTCAAATTCTGTTTTCTCCTTTTAAAAAATAGCAAGGAGAGCAGTTTGCCTCTATCTTACACTGGTAATTTGTAGCAATATATGCCTATGTAAAGGAGAAGTAGTCTCCAAGTCTCACGTCACTTTGTGATGTCCAGATCGTGTTATGACTTGTCTACAAACCTGCTGATTCTGCAGCACCTTCAGAGCCCAGTGACCCAAACTGTGGGTGACTACAGGCAAAAATACTGGGGAAGCACCAGACAGCATTACCCCTACACTTTTCTCAACTATCTCAGTTTTATGGTTTGTCTCCCTGGGGCTGTTAAGCTTTACCTTAGCAGTCTCAGAAGAAACAGGGGCAGGGTCACTAAGCAAGTCCATTTCTAGCTTGCAAGAGCTGAAGTGATAACGCCTTCTTAAGAGGCCATGGTACTGTGCACTGCAGTATTGAAGTTTCTTCCAGTGTGGAATTAAATTATTCCTTGTATTGTGCTGATGGGATTAGAGACTCAACACTCAGTTCATAAGCATGATACTGCTGTCTTAAAATATATTTAGATGATAAGCACTTGGAGGCAGGAAATCTCACACTGTTTATGGTTATATGAGTGTGATTTTTGTCTAGCACGGGTTCTTGTCACTGTGGTCACTGAATTTGTCAGAACTTGTATAAATCAAGTTGGACAATGAAACCTGGATCTGTCTTAGTTGAAATATAAACACGCACACTTTACACACACACTTGTATCTGTTCAGCTGTACTCCCAGCTTACCTGAACCACCGAGTTTCTGCTTACCTCTTCCTACTGCATGAACGTACGGCGGTGCTGCTCCCCGTATCTGAAAGCAAAGTGCTTCAGTACAGTCTGGGATTTTAATAATCCTGCAGATAAATCAAGGAAAAGAGGACGCATGATTTTAAATTAGGCTGCCAGAATTCTGGGCAGTTGTCAACAGCATCTTTTCCCGGCATTCACAACTGGGTTTGGATGAGAGAAAGCATCCACAGTGTTTACAGATAAATAACAAATAAACAGACCTGAAGAAATATACTCCATCTTCAATTTCCAAGACAGATGGGAGATTTTGTTTGTTAATTAAAATTTGGTACTTCTTAATTTATTACAACTTTAAGTGAATAACACTTGACAGAAACTTTTAAGGCATTTATATTCACTTCCATTTCTAGGACAACTTCAGTGCAGCTGTGCTGACCTACACCAGCACAGGATTTTTTTCCATCAAAAGATTAAAAAAAAAAACCAAACCCAGACTGGAAAAGACATTCTGAACTAGAATTCAGCACCAAATGTTCACTGAGATGTTCAGTTCTATGGCACATTCTGGGATTACAGAATTTAACAATACACAAGATATTAACAGGGCCAACTCTCATTATAAGAGACAATAACAGACTGAAAAACTGTAAGGGCTGGCATTGTTAGAGTCATCCAAATATAAGCCAAGCCTTAATGGGTGGAAATTGTTTTCCCATGCACATACAGCAGAGCATGAGAAGCTTCACACTTGAGAAAGAATGACAATCCTTGTGATTCAGTTTTGTTTGTGCACAAGGAAATCAGAAGTTATCTGCAGTATAAAGAGAACAAATGCAACCTCTCCTAGCAGCCCAAGGGTCATCACTAGAAACAAGTCATGACTCTTGTACCTCTCATTTCTGTCATCTGTTTTCCTGTGGAGTGGCTTCTGCAGGGCAAAGTGTTTGCCCAGCTTTCACTACAACTGTAGAAGTACTACTCAGTAACTGCCATCTCTCAATAATCTGCTCTGTTTGCCCATCCTGGCACTTACTCTTTTGATTTGGTGGCTACCAGAAGCCGAAGTGGCCTTCGTGAGCAGAAGGACTGGGATAAGATGGTTTCCACTTCTGAAAACGGGCGTAGGAATACCAAATCCTCATTGATGGAATAGATTTTTCTTCCTGCTTGCAGGCCAGCCATCTGCAAAGGGAACAAACACCACAGAGCTCTTCGGGTCACTGGCAGCAACTCTGAAAGCACAGGCTTCAAGGTCCAACTGCTCCCTACTTATGGACATTTCCAGGATTACTTTCACACGGAATACTCTCTAAGTAGTGTTGGTTCATCAAGTTGTTTGTCACTCCCCCTTTAAAGTTTTCTGCCTTTACAGAAAACAAAGACATTTCACCAGTATCCTTAGAAATACACCACTGTACAGATGTGTCTCAGTTTGCAATGGGCAAATCTTTGTGCTTTTCTGCTACAATTTAGTCATTTAGATCTCTCTTGTCTTCATCAGGTTATCTGTGCCTTATTTTGGTAAATGGAAGATCACACTGAGTTATCCACATAAGGGTTCTGTAGGGATAAATGGGTGATTAAGAAATACTCAGACCCTATGACATCAGGGCCATCTATGTGCTTCAAAGAAACAATGCAAATATATTCTGTAGAACTCTTGAAAAATACCATGGAGAGAAATGACTGCATTCGTTTTAAGGAAAAAATACATATCTAGAAATACAGCTTTCACTCAAATAAACCTGTTTCCTATTGAACACCTTTGCTATCCCAAAAGAGTGTTACTTTCCCTCTCCCCTTAAATTAAAGTGGCTAAGGAACCTGAGGTAAGCTATCATCACACAGACACTGCTCTCATCCTACCACTTATCAATTATATTCAAGTCACCCAGTAATGCCAAAACACTCATCAATTTACAGAAACAGCTTATTACCAGGAACTGCAGAAGACAGCCATTTCTATTAGCTGCCTTTAAAAGGAAACAGATTTCAAAAGGATGGTTTGTAACTTCCCAAAGTATCGACACATCCTTAGATACCGAAATAGGAATGTGAGGTCCTACCTCGGCAGAAGACCCTCGTCGAACTGACCTCACCACAACTGTTTTGTTCTTTTCTTCTATGTCAAATCCATAGTCATCCTCTTCCGGTAAAATCTTAAACAGAGCACAATTTTTACACATATTTATGGTTCATAAATATGGAGTTCACAGAAAAGGTGAAGACTGGAGATGAGAAATTAGACTTTTCATTGCAAGCCACACCTGATCTGGACTTCGGTATCTTAGAATGGAAAGGAACTACCAGATCATTTGGTCTGATCTCCTACATCACATGAGCTGTAAAATTTATCCTAGTTATTTCTGCATTGAGTCCTCAATCTATACTAAAGCAGATTTTCCCGAGTTTCTCAGGTATGATCTGCAGTCTTTAAGAAGTGAAGAATCTATTCCCACCCTTGAGAGTTTGCTCCAGTGGTTAATCA
Organism: Mystacornis crossleyi; assembly: GCA_013400655.1. NCBI lineage: Eukaryota > Metazoa > Chordata > Aves > Passeriformes > Timaliidae > Mystacornis > Mystacornis crossleyi. The sequence continues at coordinate 3,775 of VYZQ01070067.1, forward strand.
ACTCTTCTATTAGAAACTGCATTTGATTTTAATGCCTAGCCCTTCATCCTTCAGTAGATCTTTCACTTTCTGATTACAGAATTCATCACTCTTCAGTATTTTCCATTGGTGAATGTATTTTAGATTGAGTGTAGTAATTCATTTATTTTTTAGAATACATCCCACATACCTGATAATGACTGATCTGAGTGCTTCTCAGCCATCAGTTTCAGATAAATTGTGGATCTCAGGCCTACCTGTTATAGATCTAACTACACACTACATAATTCCAGACCATAATGGCAGTCTGCTGGCTAAAATTCTATCTGACCAGTGAGAGAAAAATTCCTGACACCCGTAAGTCCTTCCTCTAGAGACAGGCACGTAAGCTTTGTGTAAGGGAAAAAACACAAACTCCATGCCCTGTGCTCAGTTTGCACTTTATGTGGTAGACAGAAGCCTTCATAACTCTTGCTCCTGAATTTCTGCTCCCTCTTACTTGCACTGAGGTCATACAGATCTGCCTTATACACACTCTCTAAAATCGTGTCAATCATGACAAATATACATTTCACTCACCCTTTTCTACTGGTTTATTACCAATGAGTAAAAAGCTTAACAACTCACTTCCCACTATAGAAAAATAAACCAAGCCTAGCCACTGGTAAATGGACAAGTGGAAAATCTAACTGATAAACATCTTGCATTTGAACAAACATTACGTATTTAAGATCCACGTGATAAAACAGAACTGATTTAAGAGGAAAAATAAAGCTACTATAATCTAGCATGCCACTGGGGAAAAAAATTACTCAGAATTGTTTCCTTGCTTCTGATGATTTCTGCACTATTTTAAAATACTGTCCTTTTTCCTTTGAAGTCAATTCCATCAGATTATAAATTTTGTCCTTTTACAATAAATTACCTCGGGGGGAAAAAAAAAGAACTAGAATAATTCTGTCCTGTAGGAGCCATACAGTCAAATTAAAATAATTCATGGCATAATATATGGGGAAAAGGCCTTTTCAGGTGACGTTTACATTAGAGGATGCACAGGAAAGTAAAAAGACTGAAAGGTAACTTTCCCATTTCTGGCTATTTTCAAGTACTTTCAGAAGCAATGCTAGTAGTGCTTGTTCAACAAGGGACCTTAGAAAATTGGGTAAATTGCTGGTTAGATTTTCAGTGTTGCACGTGGAATGAGTTTCAGCCCAACACAGCATGTACTTTTATCACTCCATATCTGGGATTCAACGGAAAATTTCTAGGCTACCTCTCCCCTCCAATTCTCACTTTACATTTGAAGGGACTGTTCAGTTTATTTTGTTGAATTTTGAAAGCGTATGTGAAACACACATTCAAAAACCTGGAAGCTTTGATTTGTCCAACTTCAGCAGCCAGCAGCTACACCTTACCTATCTGCTGGGGTGCAGCCATAATTACTGCGCATGAAGATCTTTTATTTACTATTATTTTTAATAACCTACCTTTCTCTGATCACGGGTATTGCAAATATGTATTGTTTGAAAGCAAAGAACTAAAACACTTTCAAGAAACCCCACGTGCATCAACATTAGGAACTTCCTGTGCTGGAGACACCCCTTATGAAAAGGCAGGCTATGGATAATATTCCATTTGCAGTACTTGGAGAAGGCAATGATTCATTCTTTATTATAAAGCAGGAACACCCTGCCATTCCAAAGCTGAACCCCATTCATCCCCAGGGAGTCCAAAGCTATTAACTAAATTGCCACTTGCAAGAACTGTTTCTGTGCCCCCGAAGCCCAGTCACTTTCTGGAATGTAAGGAAGCAGCTGTTTAGTCTTGAGAGGCAATCACATTAACAAATGAGACCATTTGAAAAACAAGCATATTTAATCAAAAACGGAGGGCAAACGTACTCAGAACATATTCAAAGAAAATTTTGGTATGGGCAAGGGGAAGGGGACCTGCAGAGATGGAAACGTGTGCCAGGAATGGTCTGTCACACGTGTCTCACACAGCAGCAGGATCTGTCATCCTGAACTCTTGGGCACACCAACACCAGAAGAGGCAGCACAGCAGACGAAGCCCCGTTCCCTGAACCTGGGTCCAGGATGCACATCCCTCTCTCACGTCCTGCCCCACAGCTCTCCAGCAAACCCTTCTCTGTTGGACACACCTGAACAGCCTGACTCGGGTAATGATCTCCTCAGGAGCAGTGACTTAGCAGACAATGTCAAGTCTGAACACTTCAGAAAATGGAGGAGGTTTCTGAGGCCCTCAGCACCATTTGAAGACAGCTACTTTCCTGCCACCTCATCTCCCAGGTTGTTCCAGTCTCCAAAGCTTTTCACAAGCCCACAGCTTCAGGACAAAACAAGAGTTGAAAAGACAAAATTTCTTTCCAGCGAGCAGCTTCAGAATCTAAGCCACCTTACTATTACCTTTAAAGGTATGTTTTGCAACATTAGCCAAAGAGGTTAAATACCTACAGTATGACTCCAAGTTTCTTCTGGTTTGTGAGCTTTGAAACTGAGCACTGAACTCAAACTGCTTCTTCTGCAGCGTTAAAGACTTAGAGCCTAAGGGGTGGTTTCCACATCCGAGTTCACTGTGAGCACCCGAAGCCACTCGAAGCCCTTACGTGGCTGCGTACACCTGGAGGATGAATGCCTTGTCACTGACTTTCCAACCAGTCCCCTTGGGATCAGAAATCCCTAGAGGATGAGTTCTCAGCGGCTTTCTTCCCAGAGGTGTTTTAAACCCGTGAGTTTAACTCTCTAGCTACAACAGACTGCGGTACACCAGCATAACGAAGAACAAAGGGAAAGTTCTTTGCTCTCTCTGCTGAAATTCTGCAGAGTTGGGCAACTACTGCCACACTTTACTGAGGATAAGAAACATGGGATATCCTGGAGGAACGTAGAAGTTATTGCAGATCTGGGAAGTTGATGAAGTTTAGAATTCCAGTCCGGATCTCCAAGTCAGCACAAGAGTTTTGAGAACGCCACAGAAGATGTACACAGGCACCATCTTCAGAAATCATTGAGAATGCTTCTCTTTTGAATCTTCTGGGACTCCATCATCATGTGTGCAATTAAACCTCTCACACAACTTTGATCATGGCCAGTCTCTCCAGGAAATTCCCCTTTGTCTGATACTCAGATCCAAGCAACCAGCTCTGATTTGTGATGTGATTGGTTTGGACGAACAAGTAGAGATGCTGATCACAAGTTCCCAGCACACTGCAGTACCCAAATCACAATGCTTGGAGTCAGGCCCAAATCCAAATTTTCTTCAACTATGCAAAGAATGTTGTATATTTTTTCAGTTTGTCAAGATTTATGTCCTTCAATGAGAAATAATTGTGCAAATAAATAAACACTAGCTTTTGTTTGAATTGTGTTTTTCCAGACTGAAAGCACTTTGTTCCTTGGCATTCTTAACAAGTATTTGCCAAGGTTGCTGTTGTTTTCTGTTTCCAAAGGCAAACTCTCCTGTGATAGAGCAAGCTTAGAAGAAGAGGGTGGGGAAACAGCTAGGATTTCACAGCAGTAGGAAAGCATATTTCAAAAGCCAGTGCTGAGGAAATTCCAATAAACCTCCTATGGTAGGATCAGAGGATGGGAAGGATTAATGCCCTATCATTAGCATAGAGGCAGGCTGTGATGTTCCACAGACAGCAAAGCCTCAGGATTACAGCTGCTCATAATTGTTAAACACAGCATAAAGCAGAAATCAGGCACAATTTTTCTGTGGATAAGTGTAATGAATTTACTGTATTGCTTCTGCGGCATCTTCACAAGTCCCTGCACTCAAGGGGCTGTTAATTTATGCATGCAAATGAAAGCGAATCATGACTTAAGCATGACAACTACACACTTGACACAAATCCGTGCCCTCTAAGTAGGAGATTTTTTCCTCAGCATGTGCTCTTCATTTGTTTTCTGTTTGAGACAGGATTGCATTGTGACAGAGGGCGACTGATGCACTTGAGAACTACAATAACAGCATTCTTAGGGCGTGGAGAATGAGGCCCTGAAACAGCTGTGTTCTTATCAGTCTTTTAACCTGAATTTACCTCACGTGTAAGTGTCTTTGAACTGTTTGAATTTAAACTGTTTAAACTCGATGGCAGATCTCTTCCAAGAGAGCAGAGCCCATTACATTTTTCTCCACCGTGTGAACGCTGCGGTGCCTGCTAGAACACCTGCAGCTCCCAGCTCACCTCCAGACTCTTGCAAGGGCTTCTTGGGAACAGAAAGGGCTGGAGCTGTGCACTGGATCAGGCGGGAACTTCCACGCACTTGCAGCTGGGTGGAACGTGGAGCCAAAGCTGCCGGTACAGCAGCACGCTCACGGGCTGCGGAAAGGGGCCTGCAAGGCCAGGCCTTCCCTTGCTCCTAGAATAACTCACGCACTCCGCCCAACTCACAGTCAGAGCTACAGAAGCTGGAGGTATACAGCAAAGCAGATCAAGAATAAGTAGCATTTATGCAGTGAAGAAGAACGTAGCTACAGGTGCAATTGCCCATTTTAATTCTACTCACAATTCTCCTTCTTATTCTCCTCTACTATAAAACAATACCATTTTTGCAGAAACATCAAGGTTTACATTAACATATTTCTTACCAGAAGATTCTTTCCCAGGATATTTTCCACGAGCTTGAAGTCATTACGTAATTGTTTGCTCTTGGAACTGGTGCCCTCCATCTCCTCATCAGCATAAAAGCGGAAATATAAGGATTCATCCTTAAATTCACTTTTCTCCAGGACTGGAAGTTATATATATGAAATACATATATGCATTTACATGGAGAAAGAAAGAGAGAAACAGAGAAGTTAAAGGAAATCCTAAATACTTCCCCAGTCTTTACAGAACACAGACCAGATGCATCTCTGATATCAGTCAGTTCCTCAGCTCTGTATTTTTAAGATAATTCTGTATTTTAGGACAATAATTTCCTTCACAGTGCATAATAGCTCGTGATGTGATGTGACCTCCCTGGCAGGCAGAATGTACATAAAATGCAAAAGATCCTCTTGGAAGGAAGACACTACTCAAAACGTCACGCTCCTTCCCCACACTGAAATGAATATGGTAAAACTATAAAAGGAGCAAAGAGAGGTAAAGGGGCTGTTTAAAAGCATATAAGGTGTCCACATAGACTAAGGCTCTTCAACCTTAAAAAAAAAAAATTGAGAGAGAAATGAGATCTATAAAATTCTGGAAGGCATGAAGAAGTTCTTTACCAGGTTTTCAAACAGAGACCTGAGGGCTTCAAATAAAAGCAGCGAGGAGCAACTTCATTCAACACGTACTTATGCAAAGGTCTTCCTTGGCAAAGGATGCAATAAATGCCAGAAGTTTGCATGGGCTCAGAAGAGACCATATTCTTTAAAAAAGACCCAACTATTCTTACATTATTATTAGTTACTACGCAAATTCTCCATTAGTTATTTACAAAAATCTGCTCTCAGAAACACTATTCCAAGTACAGTGAGTAAATGTTATCTATGACTAAAACGGAGTGTTTCACTTGACAAGCTTTGTTTACTCCCAGGACTTGGATGTTCTACTTGACACTGGCAGAGATGTGATTTGTTTACTGCCCCTGTCTGAGGATGGACGATGTCTGACTTGCCAGTCTGGCACTTCAGATTTGGACGCCTCAGCACCGAGGATTGTGTTTGTTGTCCAAGAGGCAAGAACTACACAATTCTACTTAACGTCTGATATTTTCTGGTGATAGTTCAGGACAGTACTGGGCTTGGGCATCGCTCAGATGGCTCGGGAAGAGATGCAGTGAAAAAACATGTTCCTCCTATCTTGTCTAACCCCTTCAGTGCTTCCCATGACTACCAGCAAGGGGCTTCCCTTGGCAAGGCACCAGGCTTAGACGTGAATTAGCCTGAGGGCTGTGTTGCAGAAGGACCTGCAGGAATGCCTGCCAATCGTGGACACAGCATGTATGGCACAGCCTAGAAAAGCTGATCTGACTGAAGTAGGAGCTCATTTGACTGGCTGGGGGAAGCAATTACCATGATGCATGAAGCCGTTATTGCAGAGTCCCACGCCCAGTGCAACAGCTTCCTCCCGGGTCTGACAGTCTCCCTAGAAACAGGAGAATAATGTTATACCTCAGAGGATTTTCTAAGCTAAATTATGCCCCCCTCCCCACCGCATAGCTTGTGGCTCTGAAATTAGCAGGATGATTTGTGTAGGGAACAATAGCAAGCCATTAAAACAGGTATCCCGTTTCCCAAACACTGCTGGTTCCTACAGACAGCATCTCTCCCTCCTACAGGAGCCAGGGAATAAGGACCAGGATTGGGGAAAGATGCCATATTATCTCAATGTAAAGACTTTATTTGAAGTCATAGTGTTGGACTTGAGGACCCATTAGCCACAGACAATAAAACTCCTTCTTAGAAGCTGAGAGATCCCACCTATATTCAGCTCGAGGGAGAAAAACCTGAGTAAATCTAAGGCCTGTGAACTCCAAAGGTCAGAGAGGTCAAAGCTGCAGTGGCAGTTTGCTTACACAGCAGGTTACAAAGGCTTCAGTTTCTCACTGCCTGAAGCCTTGAGCGCAGTCACTGAAAACAGGTACCAAAGGTGACTTGCAAATTTACAGATTTCCCTGAAACAGCAGCCTTAAGCTTTACATCTACAGCTCAGCTACATCCAAGAAAAGCCTGGTTTTCTCTACAGATCTGCTATTGCAGCCACAAGCGAAGTCTTTACAAACACGATTGCACTTTTTAGGCAGACAAGTGAGTTTTAAACAGTGCTGGTAAGAATCAGAAGGCACTACCGGTCTTGTGAAGGTGGTTAAGGCCGGTGCCTCGGTGCGAGAGGAGCTGCCACCCTGCCCAAGGGACACGGGAACCTGGGGGCTCCTGTGCCAGCCAGAGCAGGGGCTCAGCTCGCTCCAGCACGGAGGGCACCTGCACCAAAGCAATTTCAGTGTGCTGCTTTCAGTCCTGTTTAACTGGAAGCTGCATCCTACACAAGCATTGCACCTTCTCCCCGCTCCATCCAGAGAAGAAGATACCCGAAAGCTCTCACAGCAGCTGCAGGGTACTGCACTGATTTGGTTTTAAGCAACCAAGCACCCTCTTGTCAGCAGAACATCGGTCCTACTTCAAATCCTGCTAAGGAGAGCAGCAGTTATTTGCCAAGCAAATGCTGGCAAAGCCCATCACTGCGGTGGATCAGCATTATTTAAATACAGGATAAAACAGCATCAGCTCTGGCCAATCCACAGCACTACCGACTTTTGTTAAAGAGCCTGAGAGCAGAAAAGGCACAACATTTACAAATTAAGAACTAAACGCCGTTGTCTTGGTAGAAAAGGGATCGAGGCAGTTCTGAAAGAATTGTATAACTATGTAATCACACAAGGAAAGCCAAGAAAATAGCTTTAATAAACCAGAAGTTTAACTTCCAGTATAAATGAGTTTCAAGTCTTCACAAGTCTTCCCTCATTTTCAACATTCTGTCATGAGACAATGCTCAATGCTCACGTTATGTTATTTTATGGGATAAATGGGTAGCTTATTTTACAGAGGCTGGAATTTAAAAACCCAATTTATTCTTTCAGCTGTAAATAAACTGGAGGAGAAACGCCTTCTAATGTTACCATCTTAAACCTTTAGCAATCTGTGTTTGTTCTAGGCAACAAAACCTTTGCACAGGAAGGGTTTAAACCAGACTTGGCTACTCCTAATGATGTTACCTTGGCCTCAAAACATTCCCCTAGCAAAATAGCATTCTCCAGTTAGAAAATACAGCTTTAATTCTTTCAGCTCACTAAGGCAGGTATTTTCCCAAAACCAATAAAAGCAGTGACAAAAATCTTCAGGAAACACAGCCATTTAGAATCATCAATCTTGACAAAATGTGTCTCAACCTTTTCATACAGAAACTAGATGTGAAACTAGATATACTACTTTTGACAAGATAATTTAGGTTTATTCAATACAATCTCTCCATTTGAGTAATCAGAATTACAGAAACAGTTTACAGTTAGCACCACAGTGAAGAGGCATGTCCAGAGCACGTTACTATTACTCTTATTACTACTGCCACCATTACAGTTATTATCATTGCTGTCTAGTTTTGGTAATGATGGGATGTCTAAAGCCCTAATCAGGGTGGCCAGTTGCTTTGGGTTGTGTAAACCCAGCAATTAAGATGGTCTCAGACCAAGACTGTTTCCAGCTCTCTTGGAGGAATAAATAAAGCAGATGCACACAGGTAAGAACAGCAACAGAACCACTTTTTAAATTTTCTGTTGATATACCGAAAAAGAAAAGTTTTAGGATTATGAAGTGCTCCTTAGAAAAGACAGCATCTCAAACTTTTCTTACCTGTGCAATAAGCCAGTCCACTAGCTTACTTGCAGGGATTACTGATTTGTAGGTCTTTAGGTGGTAGTCACGGTCTCTAATTAAAAGAGAATTCAGGGAAAATCAGGACAAAAAGGTACACATTTCTTTTACACTCTAAACCTATATATACTATTGTGACCTACTACTAGTAAGAAGCAGATACCTTTTCTCTCTAGAAAAGTCTTAAACTTTTCTAACAGCTTGAATTAGGAAGATAATTCAGATCAACACAAAGCAGTGTTATTTAGAATTTGTCAAGATCTTGTTTCTAGCCACCTTCAGGGAGCTCACATTCCTGCCAGAGGCAATCAGAAGATTCTTCTCACAGACGTCCTGAGCTGCTGCTGTAACTCAGGTTAGAATACTGCCACCAGCAGTTCCACTGAAAATCACACTGCTCTGGCTGGAAATCACTTAGTTTCCATCCAAAATCCATTCATGTCCACCTTACATCTTTTGTCTCAGTATCAGTTCCATCTAGAAGCTTCAATAATTCTTCTCTAGTGTTCACCTATTAAAGCATTCATAGACACGGGCTCTGCACATTCCCTCTGTGCCTCCTTTTTGTGAGGCTCATGGAGTTAGGCAGCTTTTAGTCTGTTTTGCCAAGAGAGATTTTCCTGATTCTCCACACTTGTTCAGACTTTATTTCCTTTAGTAAAATATCACATAGTAGCCAGACACAAAGAGGGTAAGCAGTATCCTTTTCTGGAATTAGGCAATTTTGGTCACTGTTAATAAGAAGGGTTGTGCTCAGTTCTTTTAAGACAACTGGCACCGCTCACACCCAGCCCTTGTAGGCAGCAGCACTGTTCCTGAAAGAAAAGGAACCCTCCTGGAACTTGATGCTTTTTGCAGTTTTGTTCCATTTCTCTTCTCAAAGCCATGGAGATAACTGATGGTTTTAGCCTTTCGTGAAATATTTCTGAAGAATTTTGATACAAATATAGGAGGACTGTGTGGCTCAGGACACTGGGCTCCAAGACCTTTCCCCTCCAAGGTCACTGGATTTAATCCAGCTCGGAAGAGCATAAAAGCCATTTTAAGGCTGTTTACTGGCCCATGTGAAGTAAGTTCCATGGTCTTGATCCAGCTCCTAGTTCCACATCACAAAAGCCACTACCACAATTAATTTGCATTAATTGGCTCCCTCTCATTGAGAGTCTCAGTAGAGAGGCCAAATGCTGAATGGGCTATGAAGAATTAATTCCTCTCTCACCCTTGGGGGTGGTCCTGGTACTTGAAGCTTGGAGCTCCAGTGGCGTGCCTGTGGAAGGAAGCACAGCCCCTGGAACTGTTTTACAGTCCGGATGTATCCGTGGGGCAGGTCAAGACAAGACTTTATTCTTCAGTTCTGTCAAATCAGCCCCTTTCATTAGCGCCACACCATCCGATACTGCCCTTTTCCTAAAAGTCTAATATCCAAACACCATCTAAAACCCATCCTACCCAACCCTGTTCCTTTTACTAATCATCTACAGATACAAATATGTTGTGACTGGCTGTTGTAAATAAATGCAGCAGAAACGTCTGTTTGCAGAATGCAGAGTGTGAGAAATTAAAAAGAGAAGCGGGATTTTCAGAGCTTGGAAAAAACCCAAGAAAACATGACAGCATTTCCTGAAATATGTGTCCACAGAACAAAAGCTTTCCTCATAGTGCTTACACACAGTTTTCAACTTGTCTTCCAGTAATGTGCTAAACCCAGCACTAAGCTGTAGGAGTTTTCTGGGCAGTTTTTCCCTCTCATACTCTTATCTTGGGAAAATGTGCTTTTGAAACGTCAGCACGATAAAGGAAAACATTAAAATATTGAGCACTACTGAGTAGGGGGTTCCAGATGAGAAGGAACTCCCAGAACTTTCCTACAGATGCTGCCAGTTTTGAATCAGCTGCCATCAATCCAAGACCCAGTCTTACCCCGCGTGCAGGTCAGTGCTGGTCAGGATCAATGTTAGTTCAGCCTCTTTTCTCCCCACTTCAATCTGCCCTGAACAGGAGCAGGACTTGAATCACAGAACGTTATCCAGAACCATGAACCTCAGGCGAACAGTCAAATATAGAGGTGGGAACCACTGAGATTTTGGCAGAACCTTGCTGCCTCACAGGAACCAGAGGAATAGAATATTCTCCACAAGGCCTAGCCCAGTGATGCACTGACACTGTCCATACAGAAGTGGAAACAAGTTCTCCCACCTCACAACTTTCCAGAAGTATATCAGAGACATATTCAGAATTTTCAAAATGTTTTACTTTTTATACTCAACCCCCAAAGTAGCATGATTTGTTTCCAGTGGCATATATCACCTTGCCCTCAAAGTACGAGGGTGTCGGATTTTACTTGATGTAAAATATAAAAGCAAAGACAGTGTGGAAACTCCAAGGTTTCCAGGGAAAAAAACTAAGTAAAACTGTATCTCAAGGTTGCCAACTGTAAGAGACGGTCCTAAGATCCTTTCTATTCGTAAAAAATTAAGTTCTCCTAAGTGAAAAAAACTAATTTTCCATCATAAATACCTAAACAGAACACCTACACAGGTCAGAGTGGTTTCCATTATAGGCCAGAAATGTTCATCTGATGTCAGTAAGACAGCAACATCTGAAAGTCATCTTCTGGGATCTGGGAAGAGAATTACCTAGCACTTGCAGACTATCTCAGTTCTTCAGCAGTTATTTGGACAGAGCCAAGTTCTTAAGATTCTACACAAAACTTTCACGGTTTCTTCAAATTACAGCTTCAGCTTTTATTCTGCTTCAGACTGGCTTTTGTTTAGGGTGCTCTGAATGGCAGAACCCTAGCACCACACTGGAATCTGTTCACATCCCTTCAGCATCTGCTGCCATTTTCTGTAACACCGATAACGCAGCAGCTGCAACCACACCACACAATCTGCCTCGAGTCAGAGGCACTGGAACCATACCCAGCTGCTCACTCTGCCTGCATCCCCAGTTCCCACATCCCGCAGCAGCACGGCTACAGATCGAAGCTGTGGAGATGTAAGGGCAGTAAAAGAGCCAAGAAAATTCAGAAAATTACTGTTTATAATAAGAAACAAGAAAGATTTCAATAGTAATGTCATCCTTTTAACAAAGCCAGATAATAAATACAAGGGGACCGTGAAGGGGAACTTACTTTACCACTGGAGTATACAGACAGTGCAGTCGGCAGTACAGCCTCACCCCCTGAGGAAGATGCACAGTGTTAGCAGCTTTTTCCTTTTCAAAGAAATACGACTAGCTAATGCTAGCAAAACCTGGACACGGATGTCTCTACTCAGGTGGAATTATCTATTGATTAATATTGGTATTCAAAACAGTTCCCTTATCCTCTCTGTCAAACATTCTTTCTTCTTTCCTGGCTTCCAACAGCCAAAAATCTGTTTTTATCTCTAGTCACCTCCATTCCAACACCTTCTCCATTAATCCTTTCTCACGATTAACCAATGTCCATAAGAAAAAAAATCATATTTATTAAAAGGTCTGTGGACAAATATGGGATCAACAGAACTCATTTGACAGAAAATTATCTGGAACAGTTAAACTGTTAACTCATTTCTTCTGTCCCCCTGAACTATCATGCCCAGATTTGCAGCAGACATGTTACCACCTACTGTTTTAGGACCTTCTGTTACTCTATTAGGACCGCAGTCAGCAGTCTTGGGTGGAGTCACAACTGTATTGTTACTCACTGCTGAACTCTTTCCTCTCCCCAAAGTGAGAATCCCCCATGGCACGAGGATGGACAGCTTCGTACAACACAGACCAACAGCACTGGCGATTCCCTACCCAACAGGTACAGTACGGGCAGGCAGGGCAAACTTCCTGAGGCAAATCACAAAGTTTCAACTCAGAATGATAACACAAACCTTGGACACGATGTCTTCCAGTTCACTTCTGGGCTTGTATGTTCCATCATCATAGCGAAATCTGTACATCACCTGCTCGTTCTTAAACTGGTGCTTATCTGAAACTAAAACATCAGCACGACAATTAAAGTTAGTCTTTTGCCCCCACCGTGTTCTTTATAGGCCGGTTGGTAAAAACCGAATTTTTAAAATTTTACATCAGATTCAGTTTATGTAAGGCTTTGGAAACAGCCCTAGTGAAGGGAATTGGGAACATCTGACTCTCTTAATGAGTTTTGAACAATGTGCTGCAAATTCCCACAACAGTTATCACAGCACTTACAGCCATTTTTGCAGCTGCCCAAAACTCTGCAACTCCAAAAGCAGAAGCACGCTGGTGGCAGGAACCACAGCTGTCAGAGGTATTCTTCTACCACGGTTCTTAGAGTTACCAGCGAGCTCCTTCTAAAAATTAGACTGTTTCTTTTCACCCAGAAAAGCCATTCCACAGTAGGGCAGTTAAAATCTTATTGGGTAACCCTATATACTGATGGGCTTTAAAGGCAAGGACACAAAAAATGTTTCAGTGTGATCAGGAGCCATTTCAAAAGAAGCACTGGCCAAAATCAGAAAAGAGTTAAAAAACATACCCAGTTTCAGATTTATCCAATGCACCACACTGGAAGATGGTTGGTCTATATCCAATTACATGTAGGCTTATCCTGTCTCTATTCTAAGGCAAACAAGGCCAACTATTTCCACAGAAGGTGGAGGTGGGAATACCTCATCCTGAAGATGGTGATTTAGTAACTAGTACAAGTTATTTGTTTCACTGAGTAGTAAATAGGTGGCAGTATTAAGTATAAAAGTGCCAAGAACTGAGCAAACTACAAATAAGTAATAAGAGTATCCTGTAGATTTTACAGTATGCAGTAGAGAAATGCCGTTGTTCCACCTTAATTTAATGGAAGCCAGTTCTAACAATACAGAGCAGGAGGAGGAAACCTGGAGAAGAACAGGTAAGGTAGGGTAGCTTAGTCACTGCAATCTTCCCTGCCTTTGCCAACATCCCAAAACCATGACCAGATCTCAGTGCCGGCGCATTCCTGAATAATTTGGATGCAGCATTTGATGAACTGAGAGAAAATATGGACTTACACTATTTAAGATGCATCTTAACCTAAGTCTGATTAACCTGACAAAACTGGCTCCTCGGGATGACTGAAGACAATCCCCTGGGTTAGGCAGGCTCCCAAGTACCAGGACACAGCCTGAGATTTAGTCTGCCCCTTGCAGACTGGGTGGGATAATTGTTCAGAGGGCAGACACCAGAAATTCTTAAGACTTTCCCTCATTACATAGGACACCCTGGTCCATAATTAATATTCCTGCTTTTGATTATATTTTCCCTTAGTTTCAAAGGTTAAAAAAAAATTTGCAGGATTTGGTGTATCCCCTTTTGTCTACAGTTGAATCTCTAAGATGTGCAAGTTATTGACTTCAAGGCTCTGGATTTATGAATTTCTAAATCAAATTGATTCTGTATTTCTAAATCCCATTGAAAATCAAGTTAGCAGAGAGTGTCTTCTGTGTCTGGCACACAGAGCAGGTTCTGATCACTTCTGCGCCCGGTGACAGGTACCAGAACTGCCCCATCAGCAGTCCCCAAAAAATGCCCAGAGACACACATCGTGCAAAGGAACAGACACCTGATATAGTCCCCAGCTAAGACACTGCAAAGAAATCAAGCAACTGCAGACATAAACACTTTCTGGATACCAAACAAGTCCTGTTTTCATGGCATAAATTTGCCAATTCATTAACCCCAAAAATCACTAAACATTTTGAGGATTTGCTGGGTATGGCAGCAGAAAGCATTTGAACATCATGTGAACAGCTGCAGTAAGCGTTCCACCCTCATTTCCAGGGCATTGCTGAAATCTGGTATCTTTTTATGGCATGGCACACTCACCATGATGAATGATTCCATTTTCCAATAGCGCCTGTCCCAGGTTGACCCCCTCCTCTGGTTTGCTTATCTCTCCAATCTCAGTGAGCCAGGACACGAACTCGCTGCGAAGGGGAACAGAACACACTCAGTCAGCTCTCAGTGGCAGCAGCCACTTGCTGCTTCGAGGCATCAGCCGACCACAGGAGACTCCCTGAAGCAAGGGTGAAAACGGCTGTAAGCAAGGGCATCTCTACCCAGTGGCTTGATTTCCTGCATTCCTGGAGGAAACGCTCTGCAGAACATCCAGGCTCTTCACACCATTCCCCGTAGCTCACAGACAATGTGCACACAAAAGGAAACACGAGCCGGCTGCATTTACAAGGATGATGCAAATCCTCATCTTATGGAACAATCCAGACATCCATGGGGGACAAGATTAGCAAGCAAGATTAACTGATGACCTTAAATCAAGTTCAACAGTTGGGTATCCTTCCTTCCCAACTACTTCTTCCCAAGTTACCTATCCAAGTTGTGTTCGTGATTTGACTTAATTACACATGCTCATCTTTCTTCACTGGGTCTGATTTCTGTGCTCAGCCCCATGGTGTAATTGGATTGGCTTTAATGGAATCACAGTAGGACTTAGGACAGAAGACTCAACCTACTGACTTCAAGCACAGAGCAGTAACAGATAGCACAAGTCCCACTGACAGGTTAATTTAAGGTCGTTTTCTGGATGTGGTGCCTGGCAGATACATACATAATGTTTCTAATTTATACACGAAAGATGGTAAGTCTGTCTGCTCATACAGCACAAACAAAGCCTCTCTGCTGAGGGGCAGAGCTGCACATACGGGCAGAATAAAAGCCAAAAACGGGATAGATACGGAGGATGCTACTCATTAGAAACAGTAAGTACAAAAAGTGGCCATAGCAAGCCTGATGAATCCAGCCCAGTCAGAGCCCCAGGGGACTGAGCTGTTTGCCAGGTTAATTAGCAATTATACTAGAAATGTGTTACAGTCCTGGAGAAGAACAAAAGGAATACATGAAAGTAGAGCAACTTATGGGAAATGTGAGTTCAATAAAACACTTGGGTGCTTGCCAATATGCAGAAAAATGTTGCTGCTTAACAAAGCCAGTATCCATGTCTCCACTTGTGGGCTCCAGCTGAAGTATTTTTAGTCTCTTCGTATTTATCAGCACTGACTGATCTAAGCTGTAGGAATTATCTTCATTTTGCCTTTAGAATAACAAAACAACTTCAGGACTGAAAACTTTGGTTTGCTGAGGGGCTGCTCTGTAGCTGTCACAGTGTAGAAAAAGCAGAATCTATTCAATCCTGCCAGGAGAATCCCATGGAAACAAGGAGAGTTTTGTGAAGCCCCTAAAGCCACAGTAATGATGAATCAGGCTATCTCCTAAGGAAAGTTCAGTCTCAATTTCCCAGTGATTCTGAACTGTTTCTGTAAGTATTTAAAAGCTGAAACAGAATATAAACTGCAGAGGGAGGCAAAGTAAGAACGATCCTCCACCCTCACTGCTGAGGGCACAAGG
>VYZQ01070080.1:0-10531 GCA_013400655.1 Mystacornis crossleyi
CCCCAACAAGCCCTTACAGCCCCAATAGCTTTCACAACCCATAGAGCATCCACAGCCCCTGTAGCCCCAACAGCCCCCACAGACCTCAAAGCACTCATAGCCCCTCACAGCCCCTCTCTGGATGGATTAAAATTGCCTTTTTCTCCTTCCTGTTCCTTCTGTTGATAGAGAAGGAAAATCAAAACTTCTATCCTGTGACTGGTGTAGCCCGGCCAGGGCTGGCCTCTAACAGAGGGAAAAACCAAATCTCCTCCCCTCTCTCTCTTTGGTATTCCTCATCCTAGCTGAGTACCAATTTGGCTTTTCTATGAGGAGTTTCAGGTCATTTATGTAAAAATAGCTCCTGTTGTTAAATCCCAAAGAAGATTTGATCCCCTTTTGCCGTTTATCTGTTCCTGGGTTCCACCAAAGCACCAAAGCTGGGGGAAATCACTGTCTTCGAGGCACTCCTTGATACAGGGCCTCATATCACAGGTCAGTTTAAAGCCACATAATGCACCCCAAGGCCCCCAAAACATCACAAGAAGTTATGGGGAAAGATAAGCACATGGCAGCACAGACCCTGGGGGGAGGAGGTGTCCTGCAGCAGACCCTACGGAGAGAAGCCTGCTGGAAGCTGACAGGTGAACAGAGCATGATCACTCCATAGAAGGACATTTAGAAGGTGCTTTGCTGATGTGGCAGCACGGGATGGGTTGTGTGGGGAGAGTTACCATGAAGGGAGGTGCTGTGTCTTGGGGAAGTGTATAAAACCAGCTTGTTCCTTTGAATAAATGGTTCAGATCAAGGATTCAGATCCAGGATCCAGGAACCAGAACCAGATTCAGATTAAGCCTGAATTTCAGTCACTGACAAGAAGTCAGCAGGCCTTGGGAGATGCTGGACACAGTGATGGTCCCTGAACATCCCTGAGCTTGTTGCCTTCCATGAGGAAGCTCATCCAGCTGCCAGGATGATGCCATAGGGAAAGCCACTCCCCCGCCAGGTATCCTGTTCCTGCACTCCCACTGTTAAGGCATCAGGCACATCAAATCCGCAGACATCCCCGCTGCCTGCTCCAAGATTTGAGTCTCAGTGGGAAATTTGTTCCCATACAACGGCTTTTCATTCAGCCCACAAGCATCTAATTTGATCCAGGGACTTGTGGAACAGAGAGCTGGTGAAACTCGATGAGCAGCTGTTTTCTGAGGAGGCCTGCGCTTCTCTGTGGCACAGGGAGGGGGAGGTCAGTGGCAGAAGATCAATGCAGAAATCAGTGAGAACACGCTGCTGTCAGCATGAGCGACGTGCGTGCTGTACCCTGGACATCACTGCACGTTCCTGCTCCACCAGAGCCTCTCTCCTGCTGCGCACAGGGGGAGGTCAAATTACTGAGCTCAGGCTTTGCATCCACAAAAATCCTTCAGTGTCAGCTCCACAGCAGGTTGCTCTCTGCCCCGATACTCTCCCTAGGACTGGGGCACCAGCTGGTATTTTTATGCCCATTAGGTGGGAGATGAAGAGGGAGTGGCACCTTGGTTCACTGCAACGCAAAGATTGCACCATGAGCTGCCACACTGCAAAGTCCCCTCCTTGATCTGGGCATCGTGTAAGTTCCCTGCCAGAGCTCAGCTTCTGGTGTGTGCACCCAAATTGAAGGGGGATTGGCAATTTGGAAAAGTGGAGGGATTGCACAGAGCCTCAGTGCTGCACCTTTGCAGGATGGGCTGTACCTTTGCAGGATGCAGCCTTTTCCATGATGCATTAAGGTGGATAAACCTTCCCAAAGAGTCAGAAAAGGATCACATTCACCCAATAAATTGCACAAGTATTTTCGGGCTGGTGATAACCTCACCTGGAATCAGCACAGCAAGGAAGGTTTGGGGTAGGCAGAGCAGGAGGCAGAGTGCTTCTTGGAGCCACAGGCAAGGATGTGCAGCTGTAAGAGGCACTTTCCCCGTGTGTTTCTGGATTTCCATCCCAGGTAGGGTAAGACATCCCTGGAGCCTTGTTTTTGAGGGCAGTGAACTTGCTTAGCTTCTACCTGCATATCTGACTCACATTAGGAGTGGTTTTGGGACAGCTGGCAACTTCCCAGCATTCCGCTTTCCTGACCGAAACAGTAGCTCAGCAAACACCTCTCCTTGTTGCTGATACCTCCGCCTTTTCCTTGGAAACAAAACAAAAGCAGGGAAGGTTCATCCATGGTGTCCGCCACCACCTCCCTGCCAAAACTGCTCCTGTGCTGATGGCAGGTGGCAAGAGAAGACCCATCCTCTGTGTATGATGCTGCTGGTGCAAGACCCCACAAGATCCCACAAAACATGTCACCAGCGGCTAGGCTGGATGCAAGTCCTTCTAACTCAAGGACAATAAGTCTGATGGATGGATGAATCAGACCTGCCACTCCAGATGAACAAAACCCCGAATTTCCGAAGAATTAGATTGCTCTGAAGGCAGAGAGGGAGCCTAATGCAGATTAACTGTGAAAGAAATACTGGTGTCATTGGACGGTGTTTGTTGGCCACTTGCCATCCCTCTCCTTGCTGCTTGGAGGACCAGAGACCCCTGAGTGTTAGATAAAACAGGAAAAGCCACATACAGATTAAAGCAAGACAATCTAAGCTCTGGGACCCATCCCTACAGAGGAAGAGCAGCTCATGGGTATGCTGCCTCTGTTTTCACACATCCCATGGAGGTAAATCTGGGCTTTGAGCTGGAGCATCAGTTATCTTGGATACAGGGCCTTGTCCTGGCACGTGGCTGGGCAGCAGCAATTCTCCAAAGGGACAGGATTGTGAAGATTCCATATATTTGGAGGGGGCTGGACTAGACAGGCTACAGCTGGACTTGCTCACAAGAGGATAAAACACTCCCTGTGGAAGTGGATCAGGCTCCATACTCCAAAAACTCCGGTGTCTGAGCTTTGCAGAGCGGGTTCAGATGGAAGGGACACCCTTGGGGTGGCAGTGCAGAGTGCCTGGTCACAGTTTGGGAGCAAGGGATTAGGACAGGCCATCATCCACTGTGAACTCATCCTCTCTGCTTACCTCCTCCCTGGGCATGATGAAGTGCCAAGCCAGAGGGAAGGGGACGGCATTCCTGGGCATGTTATTTATGGACCTCAGGGAGCCAGAAATCTCCACCAGGCTTTGCTGGCACTCAGGCTCTTTCTGCCTGAGCTTTACTCCTATAGATGCTCAGTCCCATAAAGATCATCCCTGTTCCAGCTTGCTTGTAGGTGACAGGTGACTTGCTGCCACACTGGGATTTTTTAGGGACAAGCACGCTGCTGTTCCACCTTGGGGAAATGATGTGATTTTCACGTGTCCCTGCTGCAGAATGAATGAATGAGCCATTTGACAGAGGATACTTTGTAAGGCTGTCTAGGCCGCTGGCTCCCGGTTTTATATGGAGCGCTGAAGGCTATTTTTCCACTCCTTCTGCCACGAGTGGTTGGAAAGGGTGATAAACAGCAACTGTAACCATGCAAAGCCATCCCCACCTCTTCCTGTCACAGCACAGGTTGATCTTTCACATCCAGGGACATCCCCAGCCCAGGGGCTAGAGCAGGATCCCAGCACTGTGAGAGCTGCAGGTGCTGGTTGCCAAAAGGGATGCCTAAAAGTGGGGAAAAGTTCATTAGCGGTTTCCCATTAATTGGGAGATGCTTCCCAATAACAACCTCCTGAGTCTCTGTTTGCTCCCCAAAACTGAGGACAAAAAGACTCAACTTCTTTGGCTCTGTAAAACCAGGCTGGCTTCCTTAGCAAAAAAAAACCCCAAAAAACAACAAATCCACTTGCCAAACAAATTAGCAAAACAACATTATTTTCCTTGGGAAAGTAATTTCCTAATGCTTTTTTTTTACCCTTTTCACCCCAGTTTTAATCAGGAGCTTACATCTGGTCACTTGTGCTGCTTTACCAGATTAATTTGGTTTGTTTTTCACATTTGAAAATAACTTCAATACCGAATTAAGGTCTTTCACTTTCTTACTAGTTTGTATTTGACTGCGTGGGAATAACCTGGCAGTGCTGAGGAATTGATGTTTGCTTTAAGAAAAATTCTCCAACAGAGCTCTCATGCAGCAAAATTCATCGCTCTGAAAATTGCCTAGACCAGCTTCAAGTGAGCTTCTAAATAGATTCAGGCAAAATCCTTGGCTTTTTAGCTTCCACAGTTTTACCTCCTTGTTAGAAACTCGGGATCTCCAGATGTATCAAACATCTCAAGGCAAACATCTCAAGCACAAGTTGTTCCATATGCTCAGTATAAATTATGGACAAGCCCCTCAAGAATAAATACACACCGACCACATACGTGCTGTTTCCTGGGATTTTTTGGATGTTAACTCCAAACAAAACAGCCACAATGTGGAGATGATGTTTATGTAAACTCCCCCATCAACCGACAGGAAGTTTATAAGGGAGAGAGAGCAAGATGATGCAGCCTGGATCCCTGTACCCACCCAGGGGGACTCCCATGGCTTCAGGGAGACCTTACAGCACCTTCCAGTGTCTACGGAGGCTCCAAGAGAGCTGGAGAAGGACTTACAATAGAGGCATGGAATCACAGGGTGAGGGGAAATGGTTTTCCATTGACAGAGGGCAGGGTGAGATGGGATATGGGGAAGGAATGTTTCCCTGTGAGGGTGGGGAGGCCCTGGCACAGGGTGCCCAGAGAGGCTGTGGCTGCACTTGGATCCCTGGAAGTTTCCACGGCCAGGTTGGGTGGGGCTTGGAGCAACCTGGGATAGTGGAAGGTGGTCCTGCCCATGGCAGGATGTGGAACTGGATGAGTTTTAAGGTCCCTTCCAACCCAAACCCTTTAGTGATTCTATGGAAAGAGGTGGTGCTCACCTTGAGCAGAATGCAGGGATTTTTCCTCCCCTTAATTCAAAACTCAAGTCAGGAGAGTGGCCCATTTTTTACAGCTGAATTAAACCTGTTCAACGTAGCCCCAAAGATTAAAAAAACGCAGCATTTTGGACAGACCCTCTGTCAGGAAATCACAGCCAGGGCTGATTCAGGACTTGGTGCCCCAGGGGAGAAGCAGAAACCCTGGCGTGGTTGGGGTGTGGGCCACGATGCCCAGAGGTCATTTCAGACTCCAGCACTGCTGCTCCCCAACTTCCATCTCACCCTACTCACAGGCAAGAAAAGTCATGGAATATTCTATCATATAGAAAAACACACGGGCAAGATAAAAAATGTATTTTCTTATTTCTTTAGTAGGGAACCCTAACAAGAACATCCCCCTGGGGCCCGGGGTGTGTGGCACACCAACACAGAGCTCTGCATTTCCTGGGCTCTCCTCTCCCTTTTGCCATAACACACGGTTTTTCCTCTTCACCACAGGTGCACAATGACCACAGGTTTCCAAAGAACTGCCTACAGCAAACCCCCAGGTCTATTTTCCCCCTCTGTATCTTCCCAACTAACACA
This sequence comes from Mystacornis crossleyi, assembly GCA_013400655.1. Classification (NCBI taxonomy): domain Eukaryota; kingdom Metazoa; phylum Chordata; class Aves; order Passeriformes; family Timaliidae; genus Mystacornis; species Mystacornis crossleyi. The sequence goes on from VYZQ01070080.1 coordinate 5,427, forward strand.
ACACTCATTCATGGGTATGAATAATTCCTTACAATTCCTCTTTGAGGACGAATAATTCCCTATAATTCCTCTTCAGCTCGTCTGCCGTTACATCATCCTGTCCGTGTGGGCAGTGAGTATTTCTGGCTTCTCACTTCTTCTGACTCCAGCTCTTTTCAAGCCACCTCACCTCTCTCCCTGTAATTAGTAACAGGCTTTTCCATCACAAAAGTTGGAAGTTTCGTTGAACTGTTGAAATCCAGCCCATTTCAAACAGTTTTTTGTGCTGCACAAGTTGCCACAGGACATGGAAGCCAAGACTTGGAAAGATCTTTTCATCCCCTTGTGCAAGGCATCACCTGGAAGGCTCTAAAACAAGAAAACAGGAGTAACCCAAAGCAAAGGTTGGCAAGGTCTGTGTTGGCCAAAATACGTCTTATGCTCCCTCAGTTATCTTTTATTCTGGAAAAGAGCTGAGTTATCTTTCCTAGAAGCTGAGCATTATGGTTCACGTTGCAGTTTAGCGACCTACAGGCTGTGCATTGTGTTAGAGGGGAAAATATCCACATTATTTACATACTTGAAAGTAGTTTGTTCCCTGTAATCACAGAAGCTGGAAATCCCTTCAAGCAGGAGGGCTTTTTGCAGGATGTGGTTGGTTAGAGCTCCAAGTTTCACCTTTTGAATTATGATCTCTTTTACAGGGCAGGGATTAAGTGTGTGTATGTACACTCAGATAATGCACACAGCCTGGTGTGAGCTTGTTTTTGTTGCTGAGATTTTTTAAGAGAGGGAAAAAAAATCACAGAATCATAAAATCACAGAATGGTTTGGGTTGGGAGGGACTTTAAAGTTCATCTTATTCCAACTCCCTGCCATGGACAGGGATGCTTTCCCCTAGACCACGTTGCTCCAAGGCCCATCTAACCCAGCCTTGAACACTTCCAGGGATGTGAAGATGGGAGATTTTGCAGAGATGTTTTAAATTCTTGGCCAGGAGTGCAGGATGGGAAGGGCAGAGCCAAGTGTCTCTTATCTTTTCTTAATTCCCACTCTGACTTGTGCATCTAAAGATGCTCTTGCCCCTTTCCCTGGCTCTTTCAAAGTCATTTGATGAGGCAAAAATACATCAAGAAATATTTGCACAAAGGCAGACAGACAAACAGAAAGCATAGGAGAAAAGCAGAATCAAGAAAACTTCAGGAAAATATTTCCGGGACCACTTCCTAACCGGGGTGCTGAGGAGTTATTTGGATAAAAGCAATAGCAAATCCTTTGGAACTAATGAAAACCATCTCTTGCAAGCAAAATTAAAATGCAGTCTGCATCCCTGCCCTTGTCCCAACAGAGCTGCTCTTTGCCATGATTTCCAAGCAGGAAAAAGAGTTTGTTCTTTAAAATAGGGCTGTGAGGGGTGGGACCCTGCACCCCTGATCCGCTGTGCAGATGCTCACCTGGTGATGGGAAAGTAACAGAGCAACCCTTGGCTTTAGTGGTACGCCCTAATTTCAAAGCAAGAAGCATCCCTGTCTCGCAGGAACAGCTTTTATTTGAGGGGAGAAAAGATGACTTTGGGTTTGGCAGATGCCCGAGGAGTCCCTGGAGGAAAAGCCAGCAGATGGTGCTCAAGGATGGAGCCAAGGCGGGATGCTCCTGGGTGTCACCATGTGTCAGGGACCCGGAGCCAGCCACCCTGTGCATGCCTGAATCACACGGGAGAAATCCACGGAAGTTTCCTAAGTCGGGGTAGAAATGGCCTAGGTGAGGCATATCAGAAAAGAAGTGCAAAATTTTACCACTCTCTGCCAGTTTCACTGGATTTTTTTAAGCTGGGCCTCTTGTTCTGGGGATGGGAGGACATTAAAGTCACCTTTGCATCCTGGAAACGATGTAGCACACAGGGCTTTTCATTTTTTGTCGTGGGTAGAAAGAGAATTCCTCAAAACCGTCTTCCTGACTCATAGCATTAATCACGTCTAGTTATTAATGCACCAGGGAGGAAATATTGCTAAACTTAGTCCCAGCTGCCTCTAGAAATTACCAGTGTGATGTGATCCAGTCTTTTCCTAATTATCAGAGGGTTTGTTTGGTGTCTGGGGTGGAAAGCAGTCTGTCCCTGCAGAGGTCACCCTCTCCCCAGGGGTGTCACCCTCCCCCAGAATGTCACAGCAGCCACAGCCCGGGTTCCCATGATGGATGGGGATCGCTTTGCTGGGAGTCAGCAGCACAAACAGAGAGGGAACTGCTAAAGGAAGGATTTTAAAGGATTGTGAGTGAAAGGGGGAAAAAGATAACCCCACTCCAAAATGCCCTGAGCATCCTGTCTGGCTGCTCCCCCATGATGTGTCAGTGATAAAGCCCCTTTTTGGAAAGGAAAATCTTCCAGCTTGGTTATTACAGCCACAAAGGCAGTCAGATGGGAATTGAAGAGCTCTTGCAGCCTCATTTAATTACTGGAGCACTTGGTAAAAGTCACTTCAGTATCAAAATCATGTTAAGACAAAGAAAAAAAAGGAGGAATGAAAACAGCATGAAAATAAATCAATCTAACTCCCAAGTTAAATATGTTCTCAACTGAGCTGTGATAGGCACATAACACAGGTCACACACGTTTAACATAAATAATGTTGTTACATTATTTATCTGGAATTCTGTGACTTGGATGTTTTCCACTTCTGTTCTGGGGGTGCATGGAGCTTGTTCTTTTGGGTTTGGTGGGTTTTCTTTTCAGTCAATTAAAAGTGTTTCCCAGCATTTCTTCACTGACATGCAGAAAACTCTGCTTTTCAAGGCAGATCTGAAGGAAAGGCAGCACAGATCCCAGCTGCTGTTGAACTGGTATGACCAGACCATTCTGGTGGATATAATTCTTCATTACAATAGCAAGTGTAGCCTCAAGTTCTTGCTTTACTGAATCTCAGAATAGCCTGGGTTGGAAGGGACCTTGAAGACCACTTTGTTCCATCCCACTGCCACGGGCAAGGACACCTTCCACTGTCCCAAGTTGCTCCAAGCCCTGTCCAACCTGGCCTGGAACACTTCCAGGGATGGGGCATCCCAGTTGAGCTCTGCCCGACAGCTGAAATCCCCTGGAAAGGCCTTTGGTTTGGATGCTTCTGCCCACATAATGCTCCTCCATCATATGTATTTTACCTTTCAGCAGCTGTCCCTCACCCTGGGTGAAAATAAAAATAAGTTTAAAAAAAAAAAAAAGCTCTTTATGGCTTTCCAGTAGTTCCCGTTTCCACCATCCCCTGTTCAGTGCCCACTGACACCCAGCGAGGAGCTGCAGCTCCCTTTTGCCAGACTTATTTATTAATTGGGAACTGCCTGCCTGTAAGCTCCAGCTTGACAGATTTTGAAGGGAGGACACAACACCTTGCTTGCTTTTGGGTGTAAGGCTGGGGAGTTTCACTCTGGATCCCACTGTGTTTTTAGTCTCTGCCAGCGCCAAGCCAAGCACAATTTCTAAAAGGAGTTATTGCCTCAGTTCAAGGGCTCAGCACTTTCCTGAAGCATTCCAGCTATTTCTTCATGTGGCTGGTTTTTCAAACAGTACAAACCCGAGAGCAAACATCCTAAATCCCCCTTTGAAAAGAAGAGAACTTGACTATTTGATTCCAGGGACGCCATCTCTACTCCAGCCTTATATGGAACCAAGCAAGAGCAAGAGATAAGAGTTAAAGTTTCCATACCAGTGTTTATTGCAAAACACAACCCAGTCCAGCCTGAAGTGTTTAAATTTGGCCAGTGATCTGCTGTCGCTCAAGGCACAAGAATGAAATTAGCCCCAAATTTATTAAGCTCTGCCTAATAAAAAGTTAAAGTATTCTTTTACTTCACTTATGTTTTAAAAAATTTTAAAATCGCCAGGCAGGAACTTGCAGACTGGATTTGTTGCCATTTAAATTTTTCCTTTAAAACTATATGACTTTTAAAATACTTATGCTAAGGTGTTAACTTTTATTTATAAGTTACGGATAACATAAATCCCCCACTTCTACCTCCCCATCTGGGTGGGTATAAAAATCTGCTGTTACATTTTAATGAGAAAGTGCATAGAGAAGAGACTCTCTCCCCTGTGCTGATGTTGTAACTGTTCAGGGGGAGAGGCTGAGCTTCCCGCAGCCTCGAGCATCTCCGAACGGCGCTGCTCTGCTCCGGAGCCCCGCGTAACATGGTATGGTCCTTGGCACATCCCGACTCCTGCAAACATCCAAGACCAGCCCTTCCCGACACAGTTAAATCAGCTTACTCCAGTTCCACAGGGCTTTCTCTTTACTTTTTTCAAATTATTTTTTTATTTTAATATCTATTTCTCACCAGCAAGGGAGCAGCGCTTTGGACACGGCACGGCCAGCGCGGAGAGGGGAAGCCACACAGCGCGGAGGCGTCCCCCGAGGCGGGGGGGGGGGGGGGGGGGGGGGGGGGGGCTGTGTGTGATGAGCAGCTCTGACCTCAGCCCCGGGAACGCCAGCACCAACCATCTGGATCCTATTTGCGACGCCGGCTCGCCCGCCCCCCCGGCATTCCCGAGCCAGCTGCGTCCTCCGGCCTCGCTCAGAACCACGGCGGCCGCCGCGCAGGGACCAGCGCCCCACCAGTCCCCTGGTCCCATCAGTGCCCCACCATCCCCTCACCCCACCAGTGCCTGCACCCCACTGAGCAAGGCGAGAGGGGACTGGGAAGCCTGAGCAGCGCCGCACGCCATGAAGCAAGGGTGAGAGGCGCTTCGGAGCGGAAAATCCTGGAATAAGTAAATCTTCTGGAGGTTCACTCAGGGGTAAGTGTTGCTTTCCATGTGGGAGCCTTCAGCCTAAGCTCAGCAGCTGCTAAGCCATGGTTGCCCTCCTTGCTGGGGTTGTAGTATTCGGGGGTTTTTCAAGGAATTTTGGACAAAACCCATGCCCAGGTTTGCATCAGTCTTGGAAAAGTGGAGCGATGCTGCCAGCCCGCACACATCCGGAGCTTCTCCCGGAGCTGATGCACCACAGGTGTGTGGGAACGCTCCTGTCCTCACCACTGCAGGGGGGCTAAACCCATTCAAAAGCACTGACCAGTGTATTCCCCCCGCTACCTCAGGGTGAGTTTTGCATTTGTTGCCTCAGAATCACCGCAGCAGCAGC